>JAPMNP010716180.1:0-23304 GCA_029874935.1 Atherina boyeri | reverse complement strand
CGAAACAGAGGATCTGAAACAGAGAGTAAAGAGATTATGACAGGACACAGTAGATGTTCGTTACTGAGAGTAACATGATAGCGACATCTACTGTGTCTAGGTTGTACTTACAAAAATACTAAGATATTTCCAGCCGCTGGGTCGCCAGGTTCGCTGCCGATACGTGACGAGACCAGCCTGCACCGTGTCCAGTCACAAATGTATGGTAGATGAGTTTAACTGCAGCTAACGTTAGCCAAGTTAGCAAGTGAGTTAGCTTACCGATCCAGGAGGAACGTAGCCGTTTCCGTGTATGTTTTGATGCCGTGGAAGTTTTTTATGTGGGTCCATCTAGTGTAGCTTCTCCTAAATTTACTCTAGTTTCTGCTCTTCTCCAGTCTCTCCTCTTCTGAGATGGATTATAATATCTCCGGGCTCTGAACCAGCTGCTTGATCTGCAGACTGCACTATTTTTCCTAGTGCCATTTTATTTTTTATTTTGATTCAAATATAATTTTTCAAGGTCATGCTGTACTTTCACTCTGCACCCCTCTAAACGCCCCGTGGAGGTATTAGTTTCTAAAAAAATATAGCTTTTCATCAACTATTAATTAAAGAATAAGAATCCAATGGTTTTGTGGGTAAATATTGCTTTAGATGAAAGGCGCATTACATATTACACATGACGGGACATTACATGATGACCATTTTTAGAAGCAATAACCTGAAGTTGTACTTTTCTGTATCATGTTGTTAGTCTGTTTTGTTATGGGGAGCAACTTTCTGCCCTTTTAATTTAACAGTATCCCTTCAGTTTGTAGGTAATTTGTTTACTCACGAATCTCTTAAAGTAAAAGTACTGCTTTTTTTAACCTGGACCTCATTTATAGCATGAAATACGTTCATAAACTCACCCCAACATTTCGAGTTACTTGAAGTCTATCGGGAGATATTTAGATCCATCGTACTGGTGTTGTCTGGGTAACGGCATAATCAGAGGCACTTTCTTATGTAGTGTTAGCGTTTTAACCGGTTTGTGTCTCTATATCTATGGTTTTGGATGCGAAAGTATGAAGGCAAACTCCAGTGAATGCACTACTTTTGCTGCCTCAATGGTTAATACGGTACCTTTGTGTCATTACTTAAAAATTTTTTTGAAAAGGTTAATGATGAGCCATTTGGGAAAACTCTTGCCTTTTTGTGTAAAATTGTTTTTTTATTTTTTTACTCATTCATTTGGCTAAATATTTCACTTTTATGATCCAAGTTCGAGAACTGTTCTTCTTCTTTGGGCATACAAGTCAGAAAAAAATACTATACAAAAAATGTAAAAGTTGCTTGATGAAAAGATTTGCATTTGGAGGTCCATCCTTTGATTCCTACATCTGATTCTTTAATAATTCCTCATTTAAAAAGACCATTCAAGCAGCAAGTATTTACTCATGTGTCTGAGAATATACTGTAGGGTGAAAGCTGCAGCTGGCTACAAGCGTGGATTGAATGGGTGGCAACAATAGACTGTATATATTGAGTGGCAACAACTGGAAAATGCCTGTATTCTGAGGATAATAGCTCAAAGCAACATATTGGAAAAAAAAATAAGAGAACTATGAACTATTTCATTTTGGGACCTGTGAGCTTAGTTTGCCATTTTTAATTGCGAACTATGAACTGAACTAGTTCATTTTAAAATGTGTGAACTGAACTTTGAACTAGTTCATATAGAAAATTAACTTCCCCAACACTGTTGGAGCCAGCCCCCTGGCGGAGGAGGGGTGAACTGCAATTTTTGGCACTTCACTTTATGCTTCTGGCACTTTTAGGTTTCACTTTTTTCCGTCGGAGTTTGCCGCTTGGCTCAAATACATTAAGTAGGCTATTCATTTAATCCAAATAATAGAATACACAATCGTTTTAGACATAACGTTTGCTTCCGATTAAACAAGGAATAGACCGTTTTTATTAGTTAACTATTGCCAGTTATCAGAAAAAGAAGTTCGTTTGCTGTCACAATAAATTGTATTTTTTATTTTATTTTATCAAAGACATTGATATAGGCAACTCATGTCGGCAAATATGACTCAGTTACGCGTTACCAAGTTTTTCCGGAGAACTGACGGGCACAATGTTAAGGTACGGTGTTGGGGTTAAATGACAAACTAGCGTAAAATGTTTGGCTAGCAAATACTGAGCAGGTAGATTTTACTAAAGCCAGCCTCTTTACAATTACATTTAATATGGTTATTTTCTTATCAACCCTTCTCCAAGTCGCACGTGGTAATCTGTGAATTTTAAATACAGATTGCCACAGAGCTTTTAATTGAACTCTGGTAGTTGTGTTCAGCTTGATCATTTAACGCCTTGTAATTGAACAAGCCACGTTGCCTAATAACAATTTTATCGCTCAGATAAATCCAATATACACTTGATGACTTGTTTACATGTTTCTTTTTCTATGTCTGTTTCTTTTCAAGGGCTCGCCATCCAGTTTGAAAGGCCCCTCCTCAGGAAGCGCTGTGTCTGTTATTGGCATTAATGACTCTCCAGCCAGCCGCCAAGCTGCAGCTAAACTCGCCCTGCGCAAACAGCTGGAAAAGACCCTGCTGGAGATTCCCCCACCCAAACCACCTGCTCCAGAGTTTAACTTCCTACCTTCAGCGGCCAATAACGAGTTCATCTACCTGGTTGGACTTGAGGAGGTGGTACAGAATCTCCTAGATACTATCCACAGAGGTGTGTTTTTGGTGACTTTTATTTACATTCCTAGAAGTACAACAGCTAGTGAAATGATCAGTATATCTAGAAACTTAATTAGTATTTGAGACCAAATTAGTTTCTTAAAATTAGACTTGGAAAGATTTTCTGCTTCTTTTGTTTGATGTTTTTAATAGTTAACAAAAAATAGCATTGGATGCTATTCTATTTTGTGACATTATTTCCATCTTTAGTCCATTTAATCGGCCATTATCTTTATTTGACTTTTTATTCATCTCTTATTTTATTTTGTCCAAGCACCTTGATTCGTTTTCGTTGTAATCTAAATGCATTTCCAATCTTTCCCCATTCAGGAAAGACAGGCGTATCACTATCCAAGCAAGTCAATAGAGACCCTTTCATCTGCACCCAGTGCAATACTGATTTCACCTGCCGCTGGAGGCTGGACAAGACAAAAGGCGGGGCAGTGCTCTGTGAAGACTGCCTGTCATCCAATCAGAAAAGAGCATTGAAAGCTGAGCATACAAATCGTCTGAAAGCTGCATTTGTCAAAGCACTGCAACAAGAGCAAGAAATAGAGCAGCGTATTATTCAGCAGACATCTTCAACGATCTCTCACAGTACGTCGTCATCCTCTTCATCTGCATCTTTGTCACTGAAGCCAGAGCAGCTGGTGTCTCAGCAGCTGAAGCAGGCTCAGGCTAGAATGTCTTCCCTTCACCACCACCACCAGGCCAGCCAGAAGGGAGCCAACATAATTCATCATCACTCCATCAAGCAGGTAGGAAAATATATATATTTTTTTCCCTCTTAGAACAACGTGCAGTTGGTGCAACTTCAACTAAACTGGCCCATTTGGGATTCTTGACTCTCCACAGAGCTCAAAGGGCCACCTGTCCCATGGTGTCTCATCAGTTGGGGTGAGAGGCATACCCCACTCCTTCTCCTCCTCCTCCCAGCTGCAGAGTGCAGTGGCGGCCGCAGCTTTGGTCAGCCGGCCAGGTAAGCACGCTCATGTTTCCCACCGCTCTGTCCAGAGTTCAAAGGTGAGCAGCAGTGGAATCGGCGGCGGCAGGAATATCAGCGGAGGTAGTGCCTCATCCACTGCATGGAAGAAACAAAGCAACAGCAATACAGGTAGACTTGCGTTAAAACCAGCCCAACTCTGCCGCCTGACACCTGCTCTCTTTCAATTCCTGTCTGGTCCAAAAGCAATCCTTGAACATGCTCAATCTAAAATTTATAGCGTTCAATAATCATTCTAACAAGTGTTCGATTAGTTTAATGTCATTAGACTAAAAAGAAAATACTATCTAAAATAATAGGAGGAAATGTTTTCGGACAAGGCAACCCCACTATCCAGTTCCCTCCCTGGTACCGATTTCCATTTTCCTACTTTAGTCCCTCCGTTTTGTGGTCTCATATTTTTTCCTGGGTGTCTCTACCTTTTAGAGTAAAATTCTGTCATTTTCCCTATGTGTGTAACTGTGGAGGGAAAGGGTGGCAAAGGATTTTTTCACAACTCAATCAGCATTCAAATGGACAGTAAGCGGCTAACCCCACACATTGACCTGCTGATCTGCTGCATGTTCACAGGGGTGACCATGGCCTACGTGAACCCCAGCCTGACGGGTCACAAGACCTCTGCCACCGTGGACGCTCGTCAGAGGGAGTACCTGCTGGACATGATCCCCTCTCGTTTGTCAATTTCGCAGACTGCAAACACATGGAAATAATTGAAAAAAACAACTGCTGTTCAGAATTAGTTTTTGTCCAAGTTCATCAGCTCCAATAATATGGTCCACAGCACCCCTGCAGGACTGTTAAGCAATTACAATCTCTCAAAGTGAAGAAACGTTCCTTAATAACCTTTTCTTTTTTTTGTCTTAATGATTTTTGGTTTTGGTTTTATAATATCTGTTTTTTCTTTTGAAGTTTGCTGGTCTTTAATAGTTATGCAGAAACCATTTTGATTTGAGTGGGGCAAAGAAAGAACAACACTTGAAGGGCTTTCTTTGGGCTCTGTCCTCCAGACTCAGATAAATGACGTGTAATAAAAGGTTCTGTCTGCTGTGAGTACTATGACCCACATAATGGCCAAAAGGGCTAAAAGCCTAAACAGAGTACTCTTTTTTTTTTTTTTTCAACAGACAGGCCCAACCTTTTGACTCTTGAATGATTACAGTCCTACCCAAAAACTTGCATTCAACAAAAAAAAAAAAACACATTTATTTTAAGTAAGGACAAAACAACCAAGTTGTAAAATTTTCATTTCATCACCTGTGTAGTTAAAGGTTTGAATTTATTTTGTATTTACAGTAAGTTATTTTGTTTTTTGGTTTGGATTTTTTTCCCCCAATGCTAAAAAATCTCTGTATAATGTGGTTTCCACTGATGAAGAGTTTATTCTAGCTTTGTCTTTTCTTTTTTTTCTTTTTCGTGTTTAACCGCATGCCTACCCTTATGCCCGTTTTGCACCTTTGCTGAAGAAGCACGGTGTCATTGCTTAAGTCATCTGTAATTACCATGTGTAATTTGCTTATTTTATATTGTTGTCTACATTGTAAGATTATTTTGAGTGTTATGTCATCACTGAAAAATGCAAACTCTGAGGAGCTGAATTTGCAACACTGGAGCCAGAGATTTTGCCTCCAATATTTATCCATGACACAGGATATATGTAGCCCTGAGTCGGTTCTTAAAGATTTGTCTCCCAGCTACTACCAAGACTCCAGATTACACAACACCATCTTGAATTCTTTTACAATATTGCTTAATTACTCTGCTTTCCAATAATCTGCATTGTTCAAAGTTATGTTAAAATTATTTGGTTTACATTTTCCTAGCTCCTGAAGAAATTAATAAAAAAAAAATCTAAATTTTAAATGGCTGCTTTTTGGGGGGATTTTATTCATTCATTCATTTGATTTTAGAATAATGTGTCACCTGGTATACAAAAAAAGTCATTCACTCCAATCTTTTGTTGGGCCTCTTTCAACTATGATCATAGCACATATCTGCAGTGGCATATTTCTAACATTATTATTATGGAATAGCATGTATTTATTTCTGTCTAGGGATTCATTGATTTTTCACGAACCTCTTATATCAATACCAGTGTGTAAAATTTTGTCAAGCACATTACAAAGCTTCCAAATGAGGTCAAAGTCTGTATTTTATGATGGCCAACCCATTTGTTGAAATAATTTTTCATGATTGTTGAACGACTCCTTCACAGTATTGGCTTGATGAATTATGGGACTGTGATGTTAAAAACAAAGTTATTTGGGGGGAGGGGGGCACATAACTTCAGAGCCTAGACTTGACCTAAAGCAAACTCCAAATCATCTGCTTAGATAAATTTAGGTAGTAACTTTTATGTGAAACTGTTACGGCAATTTAATCCAGAATTATCACACAGTGATGACTATTTCCATTCTCTGGCTTGTTTGCCTCAGGGCATTTGTTGTTGAAACAATTTCCTGTTGCATCTTGTGAAATTTTGACAAGTTAATTTCAGGGCCTCAAGTGTTTTCATTGCTTGCATTAGTAAACCTACTGTACAGTTAAAGATAAATGTATGTGAAGACTGAAGCAAGCTAGAATAACAGAGGTATCAATTAAAATTTAAAAGGCATATATTCATTGTAATGGATAATCAAGAGATTGGACAAGTGGACTGAAAGATGGAAGCATCACATGATTGAAGTTCAGAGGACTACCAGTAGATAAAAACTGGATATAAACTAAAATGTCCTAAAACTGTACAAACAGGTTGATTCTGTTGTTAAAAGAAGCTTTTTTCCGCCTCTGGCTGCTGTCTAAAGTAAAGCCATTTCTAAGCTGCTGTGATCTGGAGAAGGCCATCCATACCTTCGTTAGCTCCAGACTCGATTACTGCAACGCTTTATATGTTGGTATTAATAAAACTTGCATCTCCTGTTTACAGCTGGTTCAAAATTCTGCCGCCTGCCTCCTAACCAACACACGTAAACAACATGAACTCATCACTCCAGTCCTCATGTCTCTGCACTGGCTCCCAGGTCGTTTCAGGATACAGTTTAAGCTGCTGCTGTTTGTTTTTAAAGCCCTGCATGGTCTTGCACCATCTTATCTGTCAGAGCTTCTGAAAACCCACCAGCCCAGCAGAGCTTTACGTTCTGGTGGTCAACATCTGCTGGAGGTGCCTCGGTCCAGATACAAACAATGGGGGGACCGGTCTTTTTTAGTGGCAGGTCCAACATTGTGGAATAATCTTCCTCTAGAATTATGCTCCATCACTGACCTGCCTCTGTTCATAGCTAAACTCAAGATCCATTTATTTAAACAGGCTTTTTGATTTTTAGCACTTTGATGTTTTGTCTTAAGGTGTTTTATATTCTTTTAATAATTTTGTTGCAATATGGTTTTGGTGTGTTTTTGACTTTGTCCCTTTCTGGTTATTCTTGCCCTGTATTGTTCTGTTTTATCTGTTTTGTGGGTGTTCACAGTTGTAAGGCACTTCAATCAACCTGAGCGTTGTTGTAAGGTGCTATATAAGTAAACTTTCTGACAGACAGCTGACCCATAGTACTCCCCTTTACTGAAACCATTTTATAGCTCAGGGGCTTTATTGATGAACTGAACTTACTAAAACTTTTCTATTTTCTGTTACTCAATGCATGCAAAAACATATATTTAAGAAAACAAAAAGACTGCTCTTTATGGATACATAGCAAAGGAAAAATCTGGGCCAATGTTGATGCAGATAATGATTTGGCCATTTGATTCATAACTTGTAGCAATAAGGGACTTTATATTTTATTGCACTACAAACATTTATGCTACATTTTGTATTCTGTACAATGTTGTTTTTTCTTTTATTTTTGTAATTCATCATGAACTGTAATTATTTTACTTATAATGGAGTATTTTGCATTGTGATGATCTCAATTCAAGGATGTGTGTTCTTATTTAATTGCCAGTGCATTATGAATGGGAACTATCTATCTGGGTACCTGTTTGTTTGTTTGTTTGTTTGTTTGTATATTCATTTATTATTTCAATAATTTTTTGTTGATAGATTCAAGTTTTGTTTTTGTTTTTTTAGATTAAAGTAAAATGTCTTTTTTTTTTTTTTTTACATTAAACATAAACGTTGTCAGCCGACCATATGGGGGCGGTGGAGCCGTACTCGAGCTTCTCTCTGTGAGAGAGGAAGAATGGTTTGAATGACGTCAGCCGTGCTGTAGCCAATGACCGTAAAAGTTGTAGCATGTTTTTGGTTGCAGCCGAAGCAGGAGGAAGATGGCGGGGTCCAAGGTGAAGCAGGACATGCCTCCTCCGGGAGGCTATGCTGCCTTTGATTATAAAAGAAATATACCAAAACGAGGACTTTCGGGTATTTACACCACATTCACACTCAACTTAATTTACATATCTATACAATACTTCTGCAATATGTAAAGTTTGCTTGACATTAGCTACTTCACTAACAGCGGTTCATGCTAACTGCTCAGTGTCACATCAGGACGAAAGCTCAAATTAAAGTGCTCAGGTTGTCAAATTATCGTACAATTAGGCTTGTCGGATGGAGGAATAATGTTTGTGTCGGATAACAGTGCAGCGTCAAAAGCCTGCATGCAAAATGTTTAAGCTTCTAAGCAAATTGTCGACAGTTTTGATAGTCACTTGCTAACATTTGTTGCTACTTTCTGCTTTACAAATCATGTTAAAGATAAAGCCGTTTTGCTACATTTTTAAAATGAAATGAGGTTTAGAGATGTAACTTAATCCGGCTTATTCCAGAAATGGCAACACTAATGACGTTTTGTTTTTTTAAAGTTAGCTATAAGATCAATTGAATTTGTTTGCGTCGAGCTGATGTTTCAAATTAATTTGTTAGAGTTGTTGCCAGGAGAGAAAGTTAAACATGACGATAGTTGATTACACAGTCAAATTGCTGGTCGTGTTGTACAGATAATTCTGTATTACCTCCACACAGCCATTTGTATAATCACTGCTGTATGAGAGCTATAGATCTAACTAGCTTCTAGTTATAAAGGACAGTAAACAAGATTTAGATTATCTAAATGAAGCTGAAATTCTCTGATCTGTTTGGATTTTTTGGGGGTCATAGTATAAAAGATTGACATTAAAAGATACTACAGTTATTGTGAAATATCAAACTGTACCTGGGCTCAAGATATGCAGTCAAATCAGCTTTGAAATAAAGAAGTGGCATGCTTCACTTGGACATGTGAAAATTTAAAAAGAAAAAATAGATTGTGTGCCATTTATTACTGAAACAATATTAAAATTCAGGATTAAGAATCAATTTAGAAGCCAGTGATTTAAAATAATGGCTACCATAGTAATTTGTTTAAGAATTTATTTATGAAGGATTGATGGCTATAAAAGAATATAATGTAGCAATATTTCCTGTACAGTGACTTGAGTTGAACAAATTGTACATTTCAGTAATGTTCAGGATGTGAAGACAAGAAAGAAAAATAGTTATGGTTGGGTTGTCATTTTAAAAATTTTTAATGTCTTGTTTTTCTGTGTGTGTTGTCCTTTTTTATTATGGATATTTGTAATGTTTATGGTTGAATTTCATAAAAAAAAATTACAAGTACTTAAAAAAGCCATTGTTGAAATATATTTAATTTAGGACTGGTCCATTTTTTAAACTCAAGTTACAGGACTTGATAAGTCATTATTGTAGTTTTTCAAGACTTTGATATTGAAGTAATTAAACATAAGAATTGCTCCGATAATTGTGCTGATAATATGCTGAAATACAAATCAAAACCGAGCTTTTGGTGATATGTGAAGAAAAGAGGTTCCAGTAATAAAAATTTTGCTTACTTCCACAGGTTATAGCCTGTTTGGCATTGGATTCGGCATCATGGCATTTGGCTACTGGAGGCTTTTTAGCTGGAACAGAGAAAGGAGGTAAGATGTTGTGTATGCTCTGCCAAATTGTGTGTCCAGTTGAGATCAAACTGGTGGTGATGTTGTGTTTGTTTCTCAGACGCTTGCAGATTGAGGAGCTAGAGGCAAGGATAGCACTGATGCCTCTTCTGCAGGCAGAGAAAGACCGAAGGTGATAATCAAAACTAACTTTATATATTAACCTTTTTACTTATTTGTTCTTTATCTTCAAGGTCAACCAATTTAAAACAGTGATTCTATTTCAATTCTTTTTTTGTTTTTGCCAGGATTTTAAGGATGCTGAGGGAAAACCTTGAAGAGGAAGCAACCATCATGAAAGATGTCCCTGGATGGAAGGTAAAGAATTAAAAGCGGTCCTTTGCTGTGTTTTCCTTCCTGTCATTTTTGTTTTTTTAAGGGGGACATATTTTTATAGCAAATATATTTCGATCATTCTTGGAAACTTGTTTTTTTTATGTAGGCCTATTAATTAGTAAGAAATAACTTTCTTTTTAATAACATTGATTAATTTTCAGTTCACATCTACAACAAGTTTCTATTTGTATTAAATGCCATGAACCAACCTTAACAATTAGAATAATGTTGAAGTACAAGTTTAATTGAAATATTTATTTTATTTGCTTCACAAATACAGAAAGACTCAACTAATATTTACTGACCATTTATTATTGCTTATTCATGTTTCTTAGGACAGCGACCCTAACAATTCAGTTATTATCTCAGGAAGCTGCATGCATTAAAGGATACATGTTTTTTTTTCTCTGGTGTTTACATGTACATAATGTGTTTTTTGTTCATTTTCTTTATTTATTTGTTGCCTATTGTCAAATTCACATTTTATTTATAATTGAATTGAAAACTGTAAGTTAGGGAAGATTTGCCAACAAATATACCAATTCAAATCAAAATCAAATCTTATTTGTATGGCACTTTTCATACTAAAAAAAGTAACACAAAGTGCCTCACAGAGGCTAAAAGCAACAACAAAATTAAAAACAAGGAAAAGAAAAGACCCACCCCTCCCTCACATTTTCACACCTTAAAACAAGCGCACATTCACACCGGAACATCAGTACTCCCACGAACACGCTCAACCCCACTCACACTAGCTGAGACTAGAGAGACACGGCTGGGCACGACACATCGGTGAGATAAGGCCACATGTGGGGGCCGACCACACCCGGGGAGACCCTGACCACCGGGAGCATCGCTGCAGAGGGTCACTCCGGCCATGGCACACAGAAGGCCCAAGTAATAAATAGTAAATAATAAAAAGATAAGTAAATAGAAGAGAATAATTAAAAACTTGCTAAAATAGCAGATCATGGGATAAAAGCTAGATCATGGGTTAATTAATTCTGTACTAACAATATAACCTATAAAAATAAATCTTTTCCAAACTGTTAACACTTAATATTTTCAGTAGGGAAGTCTTCACAATTTGCTCTTGTCTTTTCCTTCTGTTGTTGTTCATACAAACATGTTCACTGCAGGAATCCCTTCGCTGGAGATGCTCTCTTAGCTGGAAATAAGAGTGAGGGGGTGCCTTAAAATGACTTCATTGTGAGCAGAATGTATGCTGTATTTTCTTTAGAACATGGACAATAGCAGATAAGGCTCCTTGCCATGTTATGTTTCTTTTTACGAGATAAAAGGGGAAGGCAAGTAGAAAGCACCATACAAATCAGCTGAAAAGGAAAAACAGTAAAAAGCCTTGTTACAGTTCCAGAACATCTTTTTTGTGTCCTCCTGCATATACAGTAGCTGTCAAGTTTGTACATATACCCTATAACCATGAGTGAGTCAAAACTTTGACCTGTACTCTATTCATTTGGACAATTCTTTGTCTTAGGGGGCTAAAATTGGAGAGAACCTTTAAAACTCCAGTCTTTGGTGAAAGTATACTCAAAATGTTTCGTCTTCACTTGTGACACTAAAGTTCTAGACATCTAAATGCAGTGCATTTTTATTATTTGCCCACATCCCATCAACTTGTTCATTTAGTTAATACGTGTCTCTTGAACTGTCATTCTTTCATGCAGGTCGGTGAGAATGTTTTCCACACAGACCGCTGGGTCCCCCCTTTGACAGAGGAACTGTTCAACCTACGGCCCAGTGAAGAGCATTTACGCAAGCGTTTTGGCTTCTTGTGGTATGTGTAAATACCACTGACAAACTGTCTTGAGCTCTACTACCTTCCACACCTAGATCCAGGTGGACCTGAGCCCTCGCTCACTTCAACTTGTTCAATAAAGTATCTTTTTTTGTCTGTACCTCCACATCGGCTCCTCTTTGACTTCTGCTTTATAAATTATGAATTTATAAATTAGTTAAATCTATATTAATGGCAAAAGGATTTATCAAGTGTTCAGCTATTGTATGGCTTTTTAGACTGGGAAACTGCACAACTGAGTTGAGCATTTAATGACACTGCTTTTGTAAAAATATGAATAGCTCATTTCTAATGTAATCAACTGTATTTGTTTTCATTATGAAGTCTGAGTGGTTTAGCACCATTTGGATTCATCCCTTGGGGATGGGCCCCCCAGTTGGCCAATTGTGCTAGTTCAATTAAATTACCAACTAAGGAAGGGGTTTTAAAAAGTTTAATGGTGCATGTGACTTTCCATCATTGAGCCAGATGTGCTCAATGTGCACATGTTCAAAATGCCATGTTCATCGGACATTTGGAATCAAGCTTTGAAATTATTCCAGGATGGTTGCGTATTGCAATAAAATTGGATCTGCAAGGACACTCGTTTACCAAATGTCTGAGCGCTTTAGGAACTGATGTTTTCCTAGCTGTGGCCAGGCAATCAAAGCAAGCCACTATTGCATGTGATAAAACGCTAAAGATGCTGACACCTTACCACCACACCTCATTTAAAATGAATCCCTGCAGAAAAATCTATGAGATTAAGACTTTATATATCAGGTGACCACGGAAGCATGTGTGTCGTTTAAAAGCTTTACCATTTATAACTTGCCACATTGGGCTCCTGAATCAACCGTTTCCACAAGACCACTTTACTGGAATGGTTATATTTACAATTTTGATAAAAATATAATCTTGAGTCTGCATCTCTTTGCATGCTTCACTAGGCCACGAGTGCAAATTGTCCATGGATCATTGTTCAGCACCCATATTGCATATTATGCCCAAGTGATTTCAGCAATGCCTTACATTTGATTAGTTAAACCAGTTTTTCTAGCTTCTTTGGTTCTCAAATTGAGTCTTTACAGAAGCATATGGTAAACTTAAAGTTTTGTTCAAAATGAGAACATTGTGCTAAAATCTATAGTTGAACAGGAAAATAAAAATGACATGGTGCAGTGGATAAATCGGAGTTACTCCATCCCAAACCTTTATTAAAAACTTTTTTTACATGGTTCTGTGCATTTCACCAGTTCCAGATCAAAGAACACATCCACTGCAACCAGACTGCTGTTTTCATTGGCAGGTTCCTCCATCTCAATGCTAGTAGAAGCTGCCCCACTTCTGCAACACGCACCTGAAACCAGATCACTTTAAAATTAGTCCAGGGAAAAAAAAAAAAAAGAAAGTTCAAAACAGATGCAAGATTTACCTGGTCTTCAGTATACAACGGTGACTGTCAGCGACAGGCCACTACTTAATGAGGGAATCCAGTGTAGTTTCAGCCTCTCAGATCACCCTAGAGAGAGAGATGGACATTAAGCCTGGGAAACAGCTTGCTTTGATCACAATTAAATTTCATGCAACAACTCACCACATTGATATGGGTACAAAAGAGACATCTGTACATTCTAGGTACCTTACAAAAAAAATTAATTAGGTCTGCTGTGGGGCATTACTTGAGCGAATTTGAGGAGTGATAGTGGACAGAAGTTGACTGGGCTCAATGACTTGAGGCAAAAGCTTTTCTTTGGCGGACTTTGGGAGGAGCACTACAATCCAGAGGAGGCTTTAAGAAACTTTCCCAACCCAATTGTATTAAATATTTGAATGAAGGGTGAGGCTTTGGCAAGTTTGTAGGAGACATCTGAAGCAAGGTGATAACACAGCGATTAACTTGAAGTTATTCATAGAAACAATGAGAACTTAGTTTGAAGGATGTGAGCAAAGCAAAAGGAGATTTTTACCTCACGTGCATTGGCCTACTTTCTCCACAAATGATCTAGGCAAGAGAGCAGCTTTCCTCTCTGTTGAGCACTTGTTGGTAGTCGCAACACCTCACTCTCCAAGGACTTGTAGGTTTTTGAAGTAGCAGAGTTCTTGAATGTAATGAAGCATTGACATGACATTTTCCACAATTTCCTTTTGCGACTTCTGGGTTATTCAAACTTCGATAGAAGTTCGTCCTCAATACAATGACATACAAGGGCTTGTGCTTTCCAGAGTTGTTCATTAGTCACCAGGCCAAAATGAAAATTTAGCTTTAAACCCTTTGCACCAAGTTGATCAAAACTGGAGTTCAATGAAAAGTTGTAGCTTATCCTTTAACTGTTTTGGTATTAACTTGAGAAATCCATATAAGTGCTGCTAGCAGGCGACTTTGTTACCCTGCAAATCAATGACCTAACAGCTCCCAGCTGAACTCCCCCATGCGATCATTTTGAACAGGCAACAGAATCAGGATCATTTTCCACAGTTCGTTTAATAGGCTCCATGAAGCCAACTGACAAAGAAAAAAAAATCTTGGATCATACAAAGAACATAAAGTACAAAACTGTTCCCGGTCTAGATTTACTTTGGGTAAACGGAGTTACATATTTTCCAAATCACTTTAAACAAGATTAGTCCATTTACAGCACATTTAAAATGCAGATGTTGAGCAGAGCACAGAAGATACCTTGGACAGACTGTAGCATGCTGCATTTTGCAACTTCATTAACAGCCGGCCACTTCGGATGTGTAGTTCACCAGTCTGAAAGGAATTCACTCTTTTGGGAAATTGAACACACAGGAGCCTTGGCTAAACTAAGGTTCTTTTCAATAGCTAAAAAAGGACTTCAGCATCAAATACCCCAAAAGTCTATTTCAATATCTCTTTCCTCAGTTTAAAACTTGGCAGGAGGTAGGTCAGTCAATGACTGAGGGAAAATAATGAAACAAGCCCCAGATACTTCAATATATAAAAAAAAAAAAAAAAAAAATTTAAAAAGAAAAGGGAAAAAAAGCTATGAGAATTCAAAAATCAGGAAACACTTAAAGTGCTGGACAAATGTCTACAGCGATGGTATTGGCTGATAACAAAAAGCCATATGAGGAGCTGCATGATCCCTAGATTGGGATTTTACAGTAGTCAGATTACACAGAAGCCTTAGATGAGATGCCCAATTGAAGCAAGGCTAGATTCTCTAATTGTAGTTGTAACATGGTTAATGACCAAAACCCATGGCTACATTTTAGATGCCAAGCTACTACAAAAGATTTACAAAAAACTAAAGGTCAACAATAACACAAGGACATTTTTCTTGAGGTGAGCATCTTTGAAATACAGCCAGCCAAGTGATGGTCTTGAATCAGGGAGATGTTTACTCGTGTGTAGCTGGAGGATAAGAAGTGGGCACACAGGTAAAGACACTGATAGTTCCGTCACCGGAGTTTCATAACATCCCCTCAACCCACAAGACAGTCAATATTCCTTTCTTAAGGGGCTCCATCAGTTGTGAGATGAGCAACGTTTGAGCAGACAAGATTTGGCATTTGCTTTAGCGCTTCAGTTGTGTTTGCCAGCCTCTTTATCAGAGTGGGGAACTGGTAAGCAAAATTTGGCAATTGTATGCAACAGGCATGTTGGGCTCAGGTACAAAACTGAGGGGCAGACACTTCAATGGTTAGGGCTACTTAACTACCTCAATTGCAAGGTTGAGAAAGCCTGGTCAAATGACGTTCATATAAATTTATGTAACCGAAAATAAATTTACACAAATAAACGCAGTAATGCTTAATTATGTCTTTACAGAGGATAAGTGCAAGTAAATGTTATTTGATTTCACAATGACAGCCCCAACGTAAACATACATTATTCAAAATAATAGTTAATGCTTACCATAGCTGTCATATCCATCGCGGTACGATCCAGAACCATATCCACCCTGTCCCCTGTAGAAGATAGAAAAATAGATATATAAAATGTATATGGGGCAATGCATTACTGTCAGTGGGGTGACAAAAAAAAAGAAAAGAAAAAAGCAGTGATTACAAACCTGTTTTCCCGGTAGCCACCGGAGGAATAGCCGCCACTTCTGTATCCACTGCTCCTGTCGCCACCGTAGTTTCTGTCACCATAGCTCCTATCACCATAGTTCCTTTCGTATCCCTCTCCTCCTGCAAAAAAGCCCAAATAAAATTTTATTTACTTTTGAAAAATCTCATTTGGTATAGTCATTACTGAGGCATTTCATACCTCTAGAGAAACCACGCCCACCCCTTCCACGTGATCCACCGTATCTGCTACCTCTGGGGCCTGAACTAAACCCTCCTCTTGAGCGTCCTCCTTTTCCTGCTTCATCCACTCTAATGGCACGTCCATCCAGGGTCTTTTAAAATATAAAAAAGAACATTCAATTATTAAAACTATAATTTTTTTTAAATAAAAAGACCACTGAATAAGTGACATTGACATGCTAAACCTACCTTTCCATTCATGGCATCCAGTGCATCTTTAGCATCCTCCATGTTGTCGTATTTCACAAAGCCAAAACCACGGGATCGTCCGGTCTCTTTGTCTCTGATCACATCGACTAATAAAAACATAAAATTTCCAATTATTTGCAATCATCTGATATAATATACACCAAACTGTTTAAACATCTTGAAAAGATACCCTTTTCGATGGTTCCGTATTTGCCAAAGGCAGCGGCAAGAGAGTCTTCGTTGGTCTCGAAGCTCAGACCTCCGATGAACAATTTACCTTCGTCCGACATGGTGGGTATAGCTACAATAAAATGAGAATATAAAAAAAGATTGTAGTCAATTTGTTAAACATTTGCCATTTCATGCATTACAATTAAATGCAACATAATAGGGTCACGCGGCGCTAAATTAGGTCAACGGGCCTCTTACACAAAATGGCGATCGCGCATTGCGCACTTTAGCACATGCACACTCCTGGTTAAATAAAAAGTATAAACTTGCAGTTTCACGGTTTAATAGGCTAGTATAAGTTATATTAATCACAAATTATTAGCGACATTGAATCATTTGGGCTACAGTACTATTAATTTAGCATAATTTAATTAGCTAACACGAGCTAGCATTTTTCTCTCGGCGCCATTTTGTAGCATCTAGCTGTTCTTCTTTGTTTCAATGACCGCCTTAGCACATAGCTCACAATGCGGCTCGACGCCCTCCAGGATGTTGTTTAAATAAATTACACAAGTTTTATTCACGTTTGGAGTTTTACACCTCTAACTAGTTTCCATTTGATAACATCAATATTTGTCCAGATTGCTTTTATCAGGGTTAATTTATTACTTACAGTTTTAGATCAACAGTTATAAATCGTGTTTATTTATGATTGTCAATGTAAAAGCATTTGGAAATTTCTATTCAAGAGATAGGCATAACAAAAGAACAAAATATTAAATATAGTTACCGTTTCTCCTGTTATCAACTAAAGACGAACGTTACCCAAGGGGGAGATGTAGGTCGAGTGAGAAGGAACAGACGGAGTTTTCCCCTTATATATCTGCTGCCACCCACTTCTTCTTCTGCAGTTTAGCGGGTCTCAAAGTCCACACTTCCTCCTTACAGTGTATGGCTGTCACCTACCGTTTACAGTGTGTATTGCAGTATGATGAAGCCATTGGGATGAATGAAACACGAGGATCGGCTACACGTAACAACTATGCTACTCTTGTTGCAACAGGTCAGCTCGTCGATGGATAATAAAACAAAAACCAACCAGTCCTTCCACAGAAAGACATATCGATGCTGAAAGTAACTCAAAGCAACAACGCCTTTGGTTTTTATTTGTAGCTGTTTTCAACCAATTCCAGAAGTATAAACACATGGTTTTCACAATGAACAGGGAAGAAGAAGGAGGGTGTTAGCAGTCATTGGGGTTTACACTTATTTTTGTAGCTATTTGTTTAAGTTTTTGTTATATGTACATTATGTAAATATTTTGTTAGTTGTAGCCTATGTATGGTATCCATGAAAATGTTAAAGCTGAGACTGATCTCAGAGCAGATCATTTTTCTGTGAAATGGTGTAGGGGGTAGGATTGAATAAGCAAATGGTACTCCTTTTCAAATGTGTTGGTTAGCAATGTTCCATGTGATATGTAATAATTTCATATAACAGGCTATCAAGTTCGAAATAAACATTCATTCATATATTGAGCACACAATTTAGGCCTAATTTTGTGGCCATACTATGATCACTTTTTTTGTTTTTGATTTTCACTGATGATTTTAAAATGTAAGCCACAATGTAGGCCATATCTTATTATTCATTTCTGTTGTTTTGAATATTAAAGAATTCTTCACAACTCTATTGTATTTCTTTAGCCATGACAGTCATCTTGATAATTTCATTTGTTATTTTGGTTTGTTTTTAATCTCCTTGTCTCACACAAGGGGTGCCTTCATCACAATTTTATTCCAATAAAATTTTTATGTCTGTGTAGCTACGTGTAGCTACGTGTATTTATTAACTTTATTACTGTCCACAAGATAGTGAATGGCTATTAGGGGTTTGCTTTAAACTCAGTTTTAGTAATAAAAAATCTCCAAAAATATGGTCATGTCAGGCAGTAGGCCTACCCAAAGACAACATGTGCCTTCAAAACAAAAGAAAATTAATCTAACAAAGAAGGGGTCATTATTATATCCCTTACACAAATTGTTGTCCACAGTCTGGTCAAGAAAATTAATCAACAGCATTATTTTCTTTTTTCTTGAAGTGTTTCATTTGTGCAAACATTTTGTAAGAGTCATACATGTTGAGAACTGGTCAAGTGTGTGAAATCGCACTTTGGTCTGGGTCTGTTTTGGCCGACTCCATTACAAACGCTCACAACACAAATTGTTTTATAATACTTGCAAAACATGTAAACAGATATACAAGTATTACATTTGTTCACATATAGATTTGATTATGAAAATGTGTCAAAGTAGACTTACTTTCAAAATCCAATACGCTATAAAAATTTTTTTTGTAATTATCACATATAAGCTCACTTTTTATTTCACACAGTTGAAGCAAAGTTGAAAATGCTTTGACTTCTTTATAGATGCTGCTTGTATCTGTCTTTGGTTAAAGCTATTGCACCCCATTTGGGTGCATTTGGGGGATTTAAACATTTATGTTTAAGAACAGAATAATTTCAACTGAAATATGCTGCAGTCTGTTTTTATTTTTTGTTAATATCCCTCCAGCTTTGGAGAAGACCCTTTCACATGGCAATGAAGTAGCTGGAATGTATCGGCGAGCTTGTACATATCAGGATAAATCTGATTTTGATATCTGATATCTTTGAGTTTGAGTATTTTAATGGGTCTTCTCCCTATCCCTGCCTGTCCACATAACAAAACCCATTTAACAGGAAGCAACAGTCAAAAAAAGACAAAAAACAACCAGAACAAAAAAAAAACATTATTGCAAAATGTAGGCTACACACAAAATTATGTTTACCAGATGAATAAAATCTGAAGTACACATGTATGAATATTATCAGAAGAAAAATATATCATTCAAGATGCATAAAGATGTGGTGTAATGCAATGCTATGGTGAGGTGACAATGTTTACACGTAAAACAAACATGTTAATTACATTGAATGACGTCAGAGGGTTTCACATGAGGAAGATTGGTTTCAGGAAGATGCTGCCCTTGTATCTTGATATTCTTGTATTCAAATGTACCAGAAAGGTAGTAGATCAGATATAGACCCACATGTTTGCTTTTATCAACACGCTCCAACAGTTCTCTTTGTTGGGAAAATCCTTCTCTGCTTATAACTCATCGTAGTTGCATGATATTGTGGCATTGGTAGTTTCGGGTCTTGCTCAGGAGCCCAGAGTACTTAATTAGGGTTAGGGTTATACGTGCACTAAATGCTCATTTCTGGGCACGTTCACACAAGTACCATTTGATTTGAATTTTCATTCAAATTCAAAAACACCAGGCCACCAACAGCTTCTCAAACAACACATCACAATGCAACAGGCCTGATTGTGGATCGTTTGAAGCAGGAAGGGTGTTGAAACCACTCTAGTGATCTGATGTGTGGAGATGGGCGACCACTAGGCTTTACAAAGCTGTAGACGGGGGATGGGACAATGTTTGGGCCTGGTGCTAGATACTATGTTTATAATAGAGCCGACAACATCATGATCCTGAATGCAAGATCAGCCAGTTATAGGACCCCTGCAAAGTTATAGAAAAAAAAAGCTGTTTTTAATCCAATGTCTGCATCAGTGTGAAAAGTCCTGAAAAGAGCACCACTCTTATCTCCTCTGTTAGGGTTTAGCTTGATTATGTGACTTATGTTACTCATTTACTCAGTGAAACAAACAAGTTATACTCGTCACTGTCCTTTCTTGTAAGATGAATCAATGAAACATATTCATTTTGACAGGAAGTCTGTGTCACATTATGTTGATCTCAGAGTCTGAGTTTAATGTCATCACAAACACTAAATCTGCAGCACAGAGAGGCTCCAGGATCTGAACACATTAGCTATTTACTGTTAGATCTCCTGTCATATTCTGCTGCGGCAGCTGATCATCACAGTCAGAAGAGCCCGGCCTATAGCATATCTGCATTCACACTGCAGCTCTGAGCAGTGTTGTTCATTGCTTGGAAACTAAATTATTAATCAAATCTAGAAATGAAAGATCAGGGCTTTATTATCAAGGGTTTGGATAACACCATGAAGGAGAGTTGCACAGTCTGCCTGCAATATTAAACTGTCCAAAACTAGCAATAACAGGAAAGGCCACATTGATGCCTCATAAACTTTCCCTAACTTGTATGTGCATGAAGGTACACTAATATTATTCAAGAGAAAGATAAGCTACCCTGACGTTGCTTATAATATTGATCTGAAATAGTTTTTTAAAGGAACAGTGTGTAAGAATTATTGCCATCAAATGTTTGTGTATTGAATAAAAACTAATTATGAATTCTTGCACGTCACCATTTCAAACACATATTTCAACAACGATAGCCGCCGTGTATCAAAAAACCTCGACAACACTGATTAAATCCTGTCATCGTTACTGCAGGGAGTCAATTATCTAGATTATACCCTGTATGCTCAAAACAACAATAACAACAACAAAACATGCAAGTTCACGATGGTGTTGTTGACTCTATCCAACAGAGATGGAATTGTGGCTTCAACAAGTCGTCTCCATGCTTTGTATTTGTTCTGTTCAGCCACTTGTAGTTTCAAGATGGCAGACTGTCATGGTGTTTTCCTACCGGCTGACCCGCCCTATGTAGAAACAAATCTAAAAATTTTCATTTAGGAGAATGTGTTCGATTATTAGTGGAGGTCATAATACACCAATGATAACACGTGTATATATGCAGACATCGATTTTGGCCAATAAACAACAAGATTTTTTACACATTGTCCCTTTAATGAAATATAGCACGATAAATTCAAGAAATAAATACTAAAAAAGGGGGTTTCTATTTTTAGTTCAGTAAACTATATACCTTTGCACAGTTAGTCTACATGTGAAGTTAAATTTTCAGGCATACATTTAATCTGAAACCTACCAATGCCTCTGAAAAACTACAAGCTTTTTCTGCATTACTATTAAACCGCAACATCCATTCCGTAAACGTATATCACAAAAGTATAATAGCTCCTTTTACACATTTCTGATAAAGGATAAGTTTATAAATTACAGCAATGACCATCAAGACCAGATACCTCATTAACCCCTCTTCCTACCAAGACACTGTCATGGCCAGTTGTCAAACAAAAACACTAACAGCAAGCTCCTCAAAAACCAGACATGTAACTACAGAACAGATTTTCACTGTTCCGGAATTCTGCATCTACATCTGTTGACCTGGATGAAAACTCCCTTCACATCAGAGTAAGACTGAAAAACAATTTAGAAAGTAAAAGGTGACAAGAAAAGCTGGGCCTCAGACTCTGATTGTTGGTATCTTTGGTGTGAAAGACATGATTAACGTGTGTATGGGTGCAAAAGTAGGCTACTGTCCTTTCCCAAGCTTTACCATAACTATGCCGATGACACACAATCTGCATAACTATCTCACCAGGAGACTATAGCCCAATCCAAACACTGAGTAGATGCACCAATCAAATTAAAGATTGAACAACTAAATGAAGACAAAACTTACAGACAAAAAAAAAAAAAATACAAAAAAATATTTTTGGGGGCCAAGGAAGAAAGATTAAAAGTCATCACCCAGCTGCAAACAGCCAAGTTAAAAACTAACAACAAAGCTAGAATTCTGGGAGTTGTCATGGGCTCAGACCTGAATTTTAGCAGTCACATTAAAGGGATACTTTGGGATTTAAGACGGTTGTGAAGTCTGCCTTTTATCACTTAAAGAACATATCGAGGATTAAATGTCTGATGTCTCAACAGGGTTTAGAAAAATTTATCCATGCATTTATCTTTAGACTGGACAACTGTAACTCTGTCCTTACAGATCTGGCAAAAAGTACATCAGACAGCTTCCGTTAGTCCAGAATGCTGCTGCTCAAGTGCACTAAGACCAAGAAAGTGGATCATATAACTCCAGTCCTCAGGTCTCAAACTGGCTTCCTGTTTGTCAAAGAGTTTACTTCAAAATCCTGATGTTAGTTTATAAAGTACTGAATGGTTTAGGCCAAAAATACATTCAGAATCTTCTGGTTTGTTATGAACCAATCAGAACAAAACATGGAGAGGCAGCATTCAGTTTTTATGTTCCTCACAAGTGGAAGAAACTCCCAGAAAACTGCAGGTCTGCTGAAACCCTCCGCTGATTTAAATCAAGGTTAAAAACATTTCTATTTGCTGCCTTTTATCAAAACAACCGATAGTTCCTTGCATTTTGTCTTATTCTATTTGAGCTTTTGTCTTTAATTTCTTTTGTTTGTTTTTCATGTATGCTTCTTCTGCACCCTGTTGTAATGCTTTTAATGTTTTATGTAAAGCACTTTGAATAGTCTTGTACATGAAATGTGCCATACAAATAAACTTGCCTTGCCAATTAAATGATGCATTTATTGTTGTAAAAAGAAAGTGTTTAATTTTCATATTGTTTCTTTATTCTTTGCATACTTCCCTTTTAAAACTGCAAAGCAGATCATTTAAAGGGAGTTTTTTTTTTGTTTTGTTTTTTACAAAGAAAACACTCTTTACATTCAAGTACAATTAAGGCGCTTCAATACAAAAAAGAAAAACTCAATCCATAAAAACATTTCCCCCCTTCAAATTCAGACAAATACATTCTTTTTTTTTTCTTACATAGGACCCACTAACTGATATATGTGGATGACATTTTGATAAAAAAAAAGAAAAGAAATTCTTTTCACAACATAGCTTATTGGACAGTAACACCAAGCTTACATGAGAGTGTAATGTATATCAAGAATGCACTACAGTGCAACCTGGGGATACCACACAGGTGAAGGTAGCAAAGGCCCACTTCTCAATGGGGGGTTGTTCACACCATTGCCTATCAGCTACATACAATGATGTTGT
>JAPMNP010716175.1:0-37225 GCA_029874935.1 Atherina boyeri | reverse complement strand
CACACACACACACACACACACACCCCACTCCCCCAAACCCTCTTGCTCACCAGCAGAAGTGAGCAGCATCTTGTGTGTTTTGTTAGAAATATTTCAACACTCATCTGTTTCACACAGAAGTATAATTGAGAATAACAGTTTTCTTAGCCTTAAACAACTTGTTACATCAAATTTTCTTTCATTTCCTTTACACTATTAGAGGAAATCCAGTGTTTACACTGCCTGCGTGAGAGCTCTGATTTCTGTAATGAGGCGTAGTTTATGCATATATGCTAATTGGGGCCATCTAGGTGAAAACATTCTCCAGCCAAAATGTTATTAACAACTTTGAGACACTTTTTTTTCATCAGCATTTTTTTAAGGCTTCACACAGATGCGCTATGAAAAGGACCACATTTCTGATTGGGCAAGATCACACCCCGTGGCAGCTGGTTCATTTGCTTCTCAAGATGACAGATGGCAAAACACAAACACAAAAAGAGAGAGCCATGATTAAGTAATGAGAATGCCTGCCACAATAAGGAAACTACTTTTCTCACTTTTCCTGATAAACTTTTGCCTTGCTCAATGAATGCGGGAGGTGAAAACGTAAACACAAAAAGAGAATTTGTTGTACATTTTACAATACTTTTTAAGGCGGTGAGCCAGATATATTTTGATTATGCTTAATGACTGCTTAATAATTGCATCATGTAACAGAATATCTTGCCATTTGCAGTCTATAGTTAAATAGTCATTTAGTAACTTTAAAGGGGGAGCAGAAAAACTTGACTTTGTGACAAGTGGATTTACAAATATAATCTTTTTATTCAATATGGGTAAAGGAGTAACTGCGGCCCTGGCCGGTGTTTTGCCCCGCAGATGGGCAGCAGTGTTTGTGAACACCAGTGTGGCAGTTGGCAGGGATTTGGGAGGGGGATGGGCAGATTGCAATGGCACATGCTCCAATTCAAATTATCCCTGGACCCATGCAGCAGTGGAGGACCTGCTGGGGCCCAGGGTGGCATTCATTATAGCCAGACACAGGCAGGTTTTGGTCAGTGCCTCCATCCTGACACCAATCCTAAAAGCACCTAATCTGGACAGCCTTTATTCACATTCCACCTGCTTTGACAATTTTGTTTTTCCAGTAATGCCTCAATTGCATGTATTATTTACCCATATTTACCACTTTCTGTAAGTGGATCAAAATAAATGTCAAGGACTGAATAGCAGGAGGATATTGAATAATTCCACAAATTTGGAAAATGTTTACAGGTTCATAAAGACAGCTAGGTAATGAGAAGACTGGGTGAATGACAAGACAATTAACACATTAGATTAATGCAAATCAAATTACACATCAGAGGTGTCCCTACAGGGGGAAATCTTTTAAAAGCTGTTTGTACAGTACTGTGTTTATAATCTGACAGGAAGTTACCAATTATCTCTCTAATTGCATCTGTATTACTGCATGAAAAATGAGCTTTCTGCCATTTCTAATACTGCTAAAGAATTTAATGAGGGGTTGAGTCTAAAATCTGAAAAGGTACTACTGATTTTCATTATTGCTAACAATTATTGCTCTATCTTGGACTTGGCGAAGTTAATTAACTGATTAGAGTGTAATATCCCTTATAGCCCTGAGTGTAATTGGTCAGTAGCCTACAAGAAATAGCTCATTTTCAAATTTAAAAAAGTCTGAAATGATGTGTTTATGTCCGTCACATTTCAGCATGTACCTGTACTTCACATCAATGCAAGTTTAAAATGCCCATAGGGTATTGATGTTAATAGGGGTGTTACATAAAAATGTTATATAGCTTGTGGAGGAAAAATCCACTCAAAACACAAGTGTGAAAATGTTCCTCTTGGCTCATCACTGGACGTGTTGATGGAGGGGGGAAAAAAGTGAAATTGACAATATCATTGTAGGAGCGCACTAGAGCGGTCCGCTCCACTACACTGAAGTAGGGGATGTCTACAGTGGAAGAAGAAGAAGGGGGAGGGTACCACTTTGTCACAGGCTGCTATGTAGATTAACCTTTCAATTAGTTGTTATCAGGTCCTCTCCATGTCTCGGCGCAAGCTTTTCAGCCTTCGATTTAAGACGTCAAATCCCACGAAATCGCTCGGATATGTCGCTTCACATTTATCCTTCGACGTGGTAATGAAGAGGAGTATCCGAGGGGGGGAAAACTTAAAGAGGTAAACTACCAGCAAATATTTACGGTAGCCTGTGCTTTTTTTCTTCTTCTTCTTTAGTTAGGTATGTTCATCTTTGCATGAAACTTGGCGATAATTTGTTGTTTCTCTCCGCCGCTGGCGGCAGATTCGATTAGGTTTGTGTAACATCTTAACAAAACGATGTATAACCCAAGGAGGCTGTGTATCATTTCCCTAATATATGGAAAATGAGAGCAGAGCTGAAGCTGAGAAATGGGAGCTCGGAAAACTAGCGATACATAATTGAGAAGCAGTGATGAAGTAGCTCCTCTCCCAGCTGCCGTGTTAACTTGTATTCCCCGCTGAACATCTTTTTGCCCTCCAGGGCTCACTATTTGTCCTCATTGGAGATATTTGATAGTTAATGGTGATAAAGAGGTCATGCCATCATTGCACGTCGCAACACGGGACGTTAATAATTCCGCTTGCAAGACGTAGAGCCGAGCAGAAAAAGCTACTTTTATCCCAAGTGGAACGTGCATTTATGGACTCTAAATTTCACGTCACGTAGTTTAAACGTTAAATATCAGGGGAATTACGGCTCCTCTCGGGGAAATAATGAAAAGGAATGAAGATAAAGACGAGGGGAAAGCGATAGCTTGGGGTAGCCTACATTTTGCTTGTAGGAGTAGGCTGCATTGAATGTGTCTGTAGTTATTTTGTTAAAAAATGTCATGTGTTCCACTTTAAGTCAGCGTTGATGCCTTTGCAGGTTTTATGCAAACAAATGATAGATTTAACAAACAGCCAATTAAAGTCTAAAACGACCCAAATCACTTTCAAGTGTAACCAACTGTTTCAAGGAGGAATCTAAGTAAAGGTGGGCTGGTGTTAAACGCTCTGTAAATTAGGTTAAATATTTATCTCATGCAATTACTACTCAGACAGTTAAAGCTTGTTATAGCGTATTTGTAACGTAATAACAATGCATCGCTTCGTTTAGAGCCGTAAGTTAAGATTTTATGAGTGTTAGAGGTGAATGATATCAATTCATCACTGGAGGCACCTTAAGAGGCGGGTCAATTGAGTGAAGTGACAGATCATACAGCCAGTGCCGTTCCTCTTAGAGTGAGCTCATACATAAAGATTGACAAGTGCTTTATCAAACCAGAAATCGGATCTTGTCTTTACAGCCAATATTGAAGTTGCTAGGGAGGGCACATTAGTGTAGGTAAGGTTTAATGAGACTCCATTGGATTGTAATCAGCGTCATGTCGGATTCATGTAAACTACAACATTGTAACAAAATGGCGACTGTTTAGGTGACATCAGTAATGCTGGCAACACTGTCATTTATCAGCTCAACTCAGCGGAACACAACTCCTGGTTTGTTACGTAGTTATTACCGGCTTCTTTTCTTCGCTAAACGGCTCGATGGCGACTGCAGACGTGCCTCGAGCCCCCCAAAGAGCAGCTGTCAGGAAGTGAGCATTGATTATACGTGTGTCATTAAAAGCTCGCTCTGAATCAGTTTGTCGCTGCGGACGTCGAGCTGTCAAAAAAAAGTCTGGCGCGGGCAGTTTACGGTTAAACTTTATCTCTATTCTTAAAATGTTTTTATTCAGTTTGTGTATTCGGTAAGAGAAACGTTACCGTAATATTTTGGATATGACGTGCTGTAAGGGTTTCCCCCCTCTTTTTTATGTCGAAAAGGAATCTGACACCGAAAATATTTATCAGTCGATGAGAGTGTGCACACTTTTCTAGTAGTCAGTGGAAGTTTCTGGCTACCTGTCATACTGTGAAAACTTGCTACTCTTGGAAAATAGTCTCTTTTCAATTGGACATCTGGTTTGGTGTGTGGATTATGGTGTCAGACTATGGATTAAGTCACTCTGATTTCTTTAGCAGCCATGACAGCGCCTGCATCTGTTTTTATCCATCTGTTTCTCATGTTTTAGCACATCTTAAAACCCTTGCATTCCTTTGACTTAGCCATTACACCCCATCTACCTCCATGTAGTTATATGATGTGAATGAGAAACTATGTTCTGAAAGTGCACTTGTTTTTCTCTTCTTTTTCAGATTTGATCTGGGAGTTTAATAAACACAGTTCCAGGTCTGCTGATAATTACCACTGTGGAATTTACTAGTGCCAACTTTTCCTCAATTTCACCCAGGATTGTGAAGAATTGTCTGGATGCTTTCTTGGAGCATAACTTCTTGACCTTATTAAGGATGTGGATGTACCCAGTTTTCAGCTGCCGAAAGAGGGAATCTTTATGGATCACATTTTTGTGAGGCTAATTGTTCAACCATGGTAAAACTTGCAAACCCTCTCTACACGGGGTGGATTCTTGAAGCAATACAGAAAATCAAAAGGCAAAAGCAGAGGCCTTCAGAGGAAAGAATTTGTCATGCGGTGGCCACATCGCATGGACTGGACAAGAAGACCGTCCTTGAGCAGTTGGAATTAAGTGTTCATGATGGCTCTATCCTCAAGGTTACAAATAAGGGAAGCGCCTCCTACAAGGACCCAGGAAATCCCGGAAGACTTGGATCAATCTTGCCTGCAAATGCACCTGTGCCATCAAAGGAATCTATATGGAATTCAAGTGATCTGCGCCATATTGATTGGAATAAAATACTTAACAGGGCCATCGAAGGCTTGGATGATACCCATGGCTCCTCTCTTAAAAACATTGAGAGGTATCTGAGGAATCAGGATGATCTCTCAAACATTGTTGATAATCCTGCTTTCCGGCAGAGGTTGCGGCTGGCAGCTAAGCGGTCAGTTAACAACGGAAGGTTGTTAAAAAATGGCCCACGGTATAAGCTCAGCCATGGCCATGTGGAGGGAAGGAGCTCCAGGTGTCCAAGTGCTTCCCCCTTGGTCCTGTCATCAGTGACACTCCTCCCCCATGAGCGAGACCAGGTATGCACACCTTGGCTTCTGCATTCTCATACCTTCACTTCATGCTAATTCCCATTTCACCCTGATCTTTCCAGAGTTTTATGCTACAGCTGTCACTCCAACAATCGGTGTCCATATTGCCACAATTGAAGAAAATATAAAAGGATTTTGTTGATAGTGTCTAACTGATTTCAAATTTCTTACATAGTTTACCATGCACCAGGGCTTTGTTTTCTAAGAAGTAAAGACTATTTGGGACTTCAATGGAGGCATTTATATAATATCACCACCAAGTAAGAAGGATGAAAGTTTGGGCTACCACTGAATGGATTTACTCAAACAGGAATTTTATGATTGTGGTCTTAATCTTAAACTTCAGAGGTCAGAAACAACGCCATCTAGAGTCCATCCCTTTAAGGCTGTGTAGCTGGTGGTTTCCATAATATGAGAGCTTGGATAATCAGAAAGTCATGCTGACAGTGTGTGGTAGGCAGTCTGCTATGGGCTTCCCACAAGTTATGTAACTCTAGCCTAATGACCTTAAAGGATGTGGCCGGCTGTCTTGTGAGTTGCATAGGATTAGTTAAAAGAATTGTAATATTTTATTGGTAATTTGCAAGGGCGTGGGAACATGTTGTGAGAAGAAGCCAGAATATTATGAAACTACATGCAGCTGCTATGACCTTTGAGCAGGCGGAGATGCCCCAGAGAGGAAACAAAACTGCATAAACACACTTCCAGGTTACATTGTTTGTGATGCTTTTGCCACCTCAGGGGTGGCTCAAAGTTTGTAGAGATAATGTTTCTGTTAGTGATGACTGGTAATATCGCAGGCTGCAGACAAATGTCTGTAGAGTGACAACGCTTTAGTAATTGCAATGTGATTTTTAAGAAGACACTGTCAAGTGCAGCAGTGTGTATGTGATGGAAAATTGTTGTCATCATGTGGCTCTAAGTTAAATGTGTAGTAATCTAAATAGTGGGTTGAGGCTTTTTCCACATCTTGTGTTGAGCCTTATCAAGATTAAGTTTAGTTGTGTAGTCTGTGTGCACAAGTTTATGCAGCTGAAGTGGTGAGCAGCATCAGCCAATAGAGATGTCACTCTGCTCCTCACCAGTTTCACAGTGAATAATCAGGAAGCGACACCTTGATACTGCAGCCACAACTGTGTGTCTGTGGTCAGGCCAAAAGTGAAACTGAGAACTGTTTAGAGACACTGTGTCCTGCAATGCTTCTCATAGCTGAGGAAGGCCTGCTGTTTTCCATTTGGAACATTTCAACCTATTGCTCCCGGCCTGATGACATCACCTCCCCAGTTCAGGTTTAACATTCACTTCAAAGGATGACACATCTCTGCCTGCTTAGTTGTTAAGGCACAACGGGAGTGTGTGTGCTGAGAATAAGAGATACTTTGAGGTTAAAAGAAAGAGGAGTCTTGGTTTAGAGTTTATTAGATTCTGAAGAGACTCTGGCAGGAACAAAGGCAAGGAATGAGGTTTTTTTCCTGCTGTGTTATGCAACCACTTGAGCTCGCTCTCTCTCTACCAGCAGTGTTCTAATAGGACCCCACCCCCTCACTCAGGACAGCCTGCTCTTTTGAAGCAGCATAATTTCCTGTAATGTACTTAATTTAGAATCCCCAAGAAAATCATCAGCATCTCTTTAGCTGTGTTTGTCTCTCTATTTTCGCCTTTTTGCCCTGTACAGATGGCAAATAGCTATTGATTTTAATCACCTGACCTATAATTATTCCTAATGGAAATTAATCCAACTTATAGCTCTGCTATGTTGGGAAATCTTACTATGATTTATCATTATTGAAAATAACTTCACTATCAGTATGTTCTGAATGTATGTCATCAGTATAGGTTACAAATAACCTACAAAGTTGACTGTTCCTTGCATCTTAAGTCCTTTAGCAAAATACCTTATTTTTCATCCTAAAACCCATTAAAAAATGATAAACATCCATCTTAAATGATCACAGCGGAAGCTTTGTTGTCAAATTCCTTTGCCTGCATCTACTAGCCATGATAACAGAATGGCTTATGATCAAGGAAGAAAAAATGTCCCTTTATCCCAGCTGAATAGCCTAAATGTTATCTCAACTGTGCTGAACATTTATGTGGTCAGGTTAACGAAACATTGGGGTTACATTTATAGCAATAATCATTCTCATTATTTGCTGGAAACTATATGAAATGTCAGAAAATAATGAAAAATGCCCATGACAAGCTCTAAGAACTCACAATCTTCTCTCCAAAACCCTTTTTTCTCTTTCTTTTCTTTTTTTTTTCTTTTTTCTTTTTACAAATCTTTGCAGACTAGAATCTAAAGATCTTAAATTGTATGTTGCACAAAACAGAAAACATCACATTAACTGTGAGTATTGACCTATTATAGCAGTGTATTTAAACATTCTTCCATATCATGGCTTTGAGCCACAATGTTAAGTCCTACAGGTGTAGATTCATCGCACTTTCTGTGTGGTTTTATGTCGATAGTCACGGCTTTGTTAGTAGCCTCTAATGCCAGTGCACACTTTCAAATATTGACCTGGCAGGTTGGAAAATAGAGTAATCACTGATGTGGCAGTAAACTATTTCCTCTTACCGTAACAACTAATTGATACAGCCAGGAGCAGTGACTGAATTGGTGCTTCATCCTTGCTATGTTTTCTCTTGGGGTATGGATGGTGTGGCTGATTGAAAAGATGCTCTTACCTCTCGATTGTTGACAAAAAGCATCTCCTACAACTCAACTGAAAGCCAGCTGCAGGTTAGGACCAGTGGAGATTTGGGAGATGCAAATTTGGTTTAATTCAGGATGTTGATGTGCGTCATAGAAACCGAGAACTAATTATGATCATCCCCCGAGTGCCATTCAAAGCTTCGGTCAATTGGTGAAGCCTTAGTCTGTAAACTTATGATGAGGTGGGTTATTTACGGTCACACCCAGCAAGTGGTATTTTCCTCAAAGAACTTCCCGTCAACACTCTGTTGCTCCTTTTGAAGCTTTTCTATGTAATCTCATATCTAAAATTAACTTTATGAAAGCCGTATTGCGTCTGTCTGAGATGAGTCTGTTCTTGATTTCAGCCAAAGATTTGTTACGTTTTGACTGGCTGCTGCTGTGTGAAGTAATGACACTAAGTCTTCCCTGCTCTCCTTCTGAAGTCAGCCTCCCTTCATTCTGACTGATCAATGGGGGAATCCTCTTAAACCTTGAGCTCATATTTTACTTCTTCTGAACTCAGCCATAAGCCCTTAAATGAGTGTTTGTTCTGAGACTTGCAACATTTACAGTGGATCATTGCAGTAACAATGAGAGCATGTTATATTATTGAGGTAATTTGATTACATGCTAGTTAATCCTTTCAGACTGGAGTGCAAGCTTTAAGAATTGGATTAAGCCCTTAAACTACGATTACCAAGATCACTTACACATTCAGATGTAATGGATAAAGGGGGGTGGATCTCAAATGCAGCATATCTCTGAGGATGAGATTAATTTATTATTCATTCCTAGTCTGTGAGAACTCAGCTCTTTTTTTTCCATTCTGCGAGCTTCTGCTTCCAGTTGATATTTTTTGTGGCTGTTTAATTAAATCCACACTCTGGTTTTATCTTCTTGCCTTAACCAGCTATATCTCTACAGTGATGTTAAAAAAAAAAAATCCAGACTTAGATAATACATCCAAAAACCAATAGGCTCCCAGGCTCTGCATATAAAACCCATTAATGTTTCTTAAACAGTTTGTTTCTGTTTGTGTTCCCACTCAGCTGCGGGTCGACCCCATCCCAATATGCAGTTTCTGTCTTGGAACGAAAGAGTCAAATCGGGACAAGCGGCCAGAAGAACTGCTGTCCTGTGCAGACTGTGGAAGCAGCGGTAAGTTGCCATCTGTAACACTACTGTGACTGGATTTTCTTACAAGCAGACTTACTAAACCGCTAAAGTCACTGAACTGTTAGTCTGTTGGCAAAGCATCAGTAGGAAAAGGGTAGAGGTGGGAAATGTAAGCCTAGTTCATTGCTGCATTATAATGATGTCAAAGACCCATACAAATATTAAAACTCATGTTGATTACCTTGAACTGTACTCAGTTTGTCTTATCAGAAGAAATAACTAAAGATAAAGTAGGACAATCTGCGAGTTTTTTTTTTTTTTTAGATATAGTTAACAAATTAATAATGTACCACAAGTCAAGGATGTACTGTATATCTGCTTCAGTCTCAGAGTCCTGGTTTCTTACGTTTTCAGCGCATCAAAAAGAAAAAACAAAAGAAATATTATCTGTCAGGTATTTTGAAAAAAGTGAAGATATAACTTGTCATTGTCTAAAGTCTCACTTACACCATTAAGAAACTGAAATGCTCACACATGCTCTTGTCAATTAAGAAGAAAAAGAAATCATAAAATGATAACTCTGGGTCACTAATGGTGTTTCATTAGACTCTAACCTGCATATATCTCAAGGATAATATAAATCACGTTAAACATCTCCATTAAGATAAGTGCAGTAATTCATAATTAACTTACATTTACCATTAAAGCCAGAAGAATCATTTAATTTACAAAACTGCAAAAAGTGAGGTTGCATNGTTTTAACTTTGAGTACATAATCATCTTGCATGAATAAACTTTATTGGAATTGTCAGCGTGCAAATTGACTCACTTGCATTTAATGTCAACCTTACATTGCGGCTGGTTTATTGACCCATTCAGTGTGAGCTAAGAAGTCGCAGGTTACAACAGTGCTGGAAAGCTGATTAAAACATGCAGTGTGAGTTAACACTTCGTACATGGCTTATGTGTCTGCCAGCTTTCAGGGGTAACAATGTTAGCATGTTGTCCCTTGATTTAAAACAACTTCTGCTCTCACACAATGGATTAGTTGTGCCAATACTGTTAGGATCTGGACACTTAATGATTTATTAAAAAGGTAGCTTTCATTATAATGTTACGATTATTTTTGTATAGCTCAATCTCAATTTTCAAAACCAAAACCAAAATGCCTGTAATCGCCTAATATAAGTAGAAAAATTCCAACTGATTATTACGATTCCCACAATGCACAGTACATATTTCTATCATCCAAACTATGAAGCAGCAGCTGTCAACATCGGCTGGGCAGATGTTGCATTCTTGCTCCATATTTTTTAGCTTTCCTTTATTGGAAGAACAATGTTCATTTGGATTGAGTTGCTGAAGGAATCCAAATTACTCAACGTCATAAGTGGTAAACTGCTCCAAGTGACCATTACAATCTGAAATCAATAAAGTAATTTACACTCAATTCAGATTCTGGTGTTAAAACATTCCGGTTTTAGCACGGGGGTGCAAAGATCAGCTGTTTTCTCCCGCTGCAGATTGTTGGCATTTCCTTTAGTGTTCTTTTGTTTCAGACAAAACTGCCCATAAAATTACCTCTGCCAAGGAGTCATTTATGTTTGAACAATTATTTTAAATGCCGTAAGGAATTGTTCTCCTGGTGACATTTTTATAGCTCAAATTTGACTAAGTAGCGTTGAGGTGGTTTTCATTAACCACTTGTAGTGTACACAAATTGTGCTCTCACTGTAAAACAGCTGTTTTACAACCATGAGAGGGAGCCGGGTGAGAGAGAAGGCAAGCTTTTACATGACGTTCATGGATCGGCTTCCATTAGAAGGAGTGCTGCTACTGTTTCTGCCTCATTAAGATCAAATTATCTGTAATTAGCGGCTCAGATGTTTAATCATACTGTTTTTAGACACAAGTTGTGGCGGTGAGAGAAATTGGTGTGGACACACAGAGCCTCCATTGTTTTTAATGATGTGATGTGTTAATATTTAACTTTACTGTGTGACTGGATGGAAAACATTATCTCTAAGCTGTTTACTCAGTCAAAGTTGGTAGGAAGGTGCCACGCTAATATGTATTATTTATTATTTCTGAAGGGCATCCATCATGTCTGAAGTTTTCCCCTGAATTAACCTCAAATGTGAAGAGATTACGGTGGCAGTGTATTGAATGCAAAACCTGCAGTTCCTGTCGAATACAGGGAAAAAATGCTGTGAGTATAATGCATACATCTTAACAACCCATTTTCCATGTTGTTGGCTTGAGGGTGGATCCCATTTTGTGCATCCCTGAGGATTTGTTGAGATTTGTAAAGCCTCTCATGTGCACAATTGGGCTTATTTTTGTAAAAGACTTCATATGATGGGGGTGTTACATGTATGCAACTGGGACATCCCTTACATATGCCTGCTGTTCCCTTCTAGGATGAGATGCTTTTCTGCGATTCATGTGATCGGGGCTTTCACATGGAATGCTGCGATCCGCCGCTTTCAAGAATGCCAAAAGGTGAGGTGTTTACACTGTCTGGCTTCTCTGTTTCCCCCTCTGCTGTCAATTCAAAGCCTTTTCCTCACAGACGGCCGTTTGGGGCTGTCACTCAGCACACAGTGAAGCAGCAGTGGCTTATTAGGAGCTTTGCATGCATATCAAATTATTCCAGCATCCCCGGGGAGATTTGCTATCTCTGGATTACAGTACTGACCCTACAGCGAGGCTTGTAATGATGGTGCACGTACTGTAGTGGGATATTTGGCATACAATTCATACAAGTCACATAGCTTAGCTCAACAAGCTGACATGAAGTCTATTTCGCTGGACAGAGAATTGACCCAGTGTTTTTCTTATGGATTTTCGCTTTGTGCTGAGTAATTGATTGTCATTGTGAGCCGGTGGGATTCTCGCCAGCGCTTTGTATGAAAGGAAATGTTTCAAATGAATGTACTGCATGTCCTCCGAATTGATGAACCCACCCAAACGGTACTCTCTGTGTTTGGACACCCTCCAGGAACCTGGATCTGCCAAGTCTGCAGGCCAAAGGAGAACGGGAAGAAACTGCTGCACAAGAAGGCCGATCAGATCAAACGTCGATATGCAAAGCCAATCGGAAGGCCCAGAAATAAGCTCAAACAAAGAATGTAAGTGTGCAGATATCCACATGTTGCCATCTTCATTTTTATCAGAGGTGAATTCTCATTAGGTATACAATTGATTACGAGTAACTATTAAATGTCTGATAATTGCAGTGGATTTAAAGATTAAATGGGTAGTTCGGTTGTAATTTACAAAAGACATGTAAATAAGCTGATTCTTAATAGATAGGCATTACTTGTTACACTGGCCCTCTTTCTTGGTGAGATTACCCCTGGGAACACTCTTTTTTCTTATTTTTTATGTTTTTTTCCCTGCAGGTCTGTAACCAGTGGTGATGGTTCCATGGTAGCACTTGGAGGAAGGGGGTCACCTGGTAGGGGTCAAAAGATTACCGTCTGTTCCACACCTTCATCTGGTCATGCTGCATCTGTGAAGGACGCCCGAGACAGATTGGCTGTTGCAGAGCCTTGTTGTGCGATCAACGCCACCCAATTCACCACTTCCCCTCCCACCACCACTCTCTCCCTCACGCCCACCTCCACCCGAGCCACACTCACTGTTAACAAGAAAACCAAAGGGCTTATTGATGGGCTTTCCAAATTCTTTACTCCTTCCCCTGTGGGCCGTCGCTCGCGAGCTGTAGCCGTAGAGTCGCCTGCCAGACAGTTAAGCTCTAGAGACAAGAGTCCACCCCAACTGTCCAAGCCACAACAGCCGTTTGCCTTTGCTGCTGATGCCTCTCAAAAGATAGCTCCCTCATCCTCTGCACTTCCTCCCGCTTCCACCTTGCCAAGACTTAGCCCCCCCTCGCAGGTGTCCAGCAGCTCCACCTCTGCTAACTCGCCCCAGAGCTCTTCCAGCCAGTCTAGTGTTCCATCCCTGAGTAGTCTCTGCAGTAGCAGCCAACTTAAGGGACTTTTTGACGGACTCTCTCACATTTATACTACTCAGGGACAGTCGCGGAAAAAGACACTACCATGCTACGCACCACCTAAGCGCATGCCCCATAAGCAGGATTTGTCCAAAACGGGGCCCCAGTGCCTTGGAAAGAATGAGTTTAATAAAAATAGGTTACACTCCACATCTGCTGGGCCGGGTCGACCCAGAGGACACCCATTTAAGATGGTCAGTCATTTCAAACGTAACCCTTTCCTTAAAAAGCACAGGACACTAGGCAGGCTGAGGTATAAAGTGAGCCCTCAGAAGGGAGCCCCCTCACCAGGAAAGGGAGACTTGACAGACGGAAGAATTAAGCCTGAGAATAATCATGGTAAGCAAGGCTCAAAATTCAAGCCAAGACTTGCGTCTCCACACCTTTTAAGCTTCTTTTTTTTTTTTTTTTAAAGCTTGACACTCGCTTTTTTTTTTCTCTAACTAGAGGTAATCTTTTTTTCTTTTTGAAAACACCCTCAACATCCTAACAGACTACTAATCCTCTTCCTAATTTGAATTCTTTTTAGTTTATTAACACAGTTTCGTTGCGTTTTAACTTGGCTGCGAAGTTTACGTGGCTTCCATCCTCTCGCCCGTTGGCTTTTTGTCATTACTGCATGGCCCACTAACTCCCTCATGTTGCTCCTTGCTCTGTCCTTGACCCTCTGCGGTAGTCACTGCATAGTAGAAACTGTAGTCACATCGTGCTCTTCTTCATCCCACCCTCACTCTTCAAATCACTGTCTCCTCTCAACCTCACTTCCAGTGGTCATTAGACACATACAGCCCTGTGATTCACCCACCCAAGTTGACTCAGAGCTGACATGATGATTGCTACAAGTGCACTAAGCTTCACATTTCACTGTCTTTAGAGATCAAGGCAGAGTTTTAAAAAAAACAAAAAAAACACATGACACACAGAGAAAACTAAGAGGAAACATGTTTTGAAAAATTCTAAACAATATCCTGTACATATATTAAGTTTTCTAGCAGCACATATCCATAAATATGCTAATGACACATTGCTTCTACTTGTAATGGATTTTGTTTTGGCAGTTAAGTCATGGTGTTGATGTCTTTCATAAAATTACTGCCTGCTTTCCAACATCAGTTGCTTTTCATATCGAACACTCGCTCCCTCCACTGCATCTGCTTCTTAATTCATGGGAAACTGTCTTGGTGGATGACTAAGCACATGAAAGCGGTTACGCAATTAGAGTGATTTAGTTTCACTTCATTACATTAGGGATTTTCATATAAACATGCAAAGATGATACATTATGAAATTCCTCAGAGACACAGCCTCAAACAGACTCAGCAGCAGTACTCACAGTATAAGCACATTTGCATAGAATGCATTTATGAGATTATTCAGCCACGGCTGCTTCAAACAGGCTGGTGTTGATGTGCTGTCTCATGTGTTGATGTTGTGTTATTGTGCCTTTAACAGGCCACAACCGGGAGCTGCATGTGAAGCAGGAGGCTCGAGCGGACTTCGTGGCCACGTCCAGAGACCACGTCATGGAGGAAGACATTGAGACATTCACATGTGTCCAGGAACTCGCTGCTCAGGTGAGGAAGTGAGGTGAAAAGGTTAAGCATAAGGGAGAAGTTTGCAGTTTTGGTTTCATACAAAAGACTGCTGAGTTGACAGAAGGGGTGCAGTACTTACACAATACACACAATCGGGGTCAATGAGTTAAGTTTGTTCGGGTTTCACGCCTGATGCTTTCATATTTTCTGCTCTTTTTTGCATTAAAAGGAAAACCCCAGAAAATATCAAAATGACGGCTCTCTGACTGAGAAATCCCTTAAAGTTTTAATTTTCATAGCCACATGATATCATATTACATCCATCCAGCAGATGTTTCTCTAGCAGAACCACAAGTTTGTCATCTTAATTTTACTTTATGACATATCGTTCCTGTCATCTATAATTTCGCTTCAGGCCTGACTCACTGTCTCATTTTCTCTCAACATGGACCGCAGAGTCAATGTTGGATAAAACAGAGCAGTTTAACAAAACATTCTTATCATCAGGTCATCTTTTGCTTCTCTAACCTCACCCAGATTGTAGTTTTCCCCCCAAAATGATTTCCTTCATTTGTTCGTCTGAAATACTAAACCATTTGTTTCCATCTGTACTGAATAATACACATGTATTATTTTAATCATCATGAATTAATGTATTTTTCATTAGTCAGGTGTTAATAATGCAGATGAAGCTAAAGCCCCTTTGTGTTTGCATTTGTTAAAATTATCTGTCTGTTACAATGACATGTTGAAATTTGACCAAAGTGATGGTAGATACAGTTAGAATACAGAGATACCCATGAACATGTTAGTTTATCATTAAACTGATTTAAAACTCAGAAAATTGAGGAAGGAGATGGATGTTGGTCACATTTTGTGTATCTCACATTTTCACATGAGAAATGTGGACCACAATCTTGAAATGAATGTGCCATGAAGAATTATGGGGACTTTTGATAAGGGATACTGTAACATTAGATTATGTGGGTCGCTGAATTTAACAAACTGCCTTTGTAAAATCTTTTAATAGAAAACCGGATCTCTGATGAGCACAGACTCCAATCGATGCCCTGCTGTCATTGAATTTGGGAAGTACGAGATTCAAACCTGGTACTCGTCACCATACCCACCTGAATATTCAAGGTAATGCTTTGTTTTTTTTTTGTCATTTCTAGAAATGTTGACATCTTCTTTTATTTCTAGGTTAAATTATAAAAACTCTGATATCGAAGTAGAAACCACAGCTCTCCCTTCTGTCTTCACCAGATTACAAAAGCTTTATCTGTGCGAGTTCTGCCTGAAGTACATGAGAAGCAAAAACATTCTCCAGAGGCACACAAAGAAGTGCGGCTGGTTCCACCCGCCAGCCAATGAAATCTACAGAAAGGACAACCTTTCCGTATTTGAGGTCAGCTTTTCTTTACAGCAATAAAGCAATAACTGTATGCTGCATGAGATCCCACCACTGAATGGGCGCTGGGAGGAGGTGGTGGGGGAAAATGGGAACTGTTTGAACAGTGTCCCCTTGCTCTTTTTATTCTGTGTTTAGGTTGATGGAAATGTCAGCAAACTCTTCTGCCAAAACCTCTGCCTGTTAGCCAAGCTTTTCCTGGATCACAAGACCTTGTATTATGATGTGGAGCCTTTCCTCTTCTACATACTTACAAAGAATGATGAGAAAGGCTGTCATCTTGTGGGCTATTTCTCCAAGGTATGAATTATAGAGTGATTTTATGGGAAATGAAGGAATGCTTTGCATCATTTTTGAACGATGATACTGATACAGAAAGATTTGACTGTAATTTGTCAGTTTTTGCAACATGAATCTAACTTGATATTCACAAAGTGTTAGATGGAGGAGTTTATTAATCTGATAAGTCAAGTGAAAAAGATATTTGTTTGATCCAACATTTCACATGTGGGAAGCGTTTCATTCCTGTTTTACGTGATTTACATGATTTTTGAACAGGAATTATTGATTTGAGAATAAGTAAATACCACAAAAGCTTATTAGCACATTAATTAATGATGACAGTAGTTGTTTACTGTAGCCCTAATTCGCACACAGTGATAGTTTCGAAGTGAAAGTCTGGTGTGCATTTGCACAGCTTAAGACAAGGACAATGGCAGGTGCAGTAAATTGCCAGCTTCAGCAGAGCTCTGACATACTTGATCTGTTTCTCCTTCCCTCAGGAAAAGCTTTGCCAGCAGAAGTACAATGTCTCCTGCATAATGATCATGCCTCAGTACCAAAGGCAAGGATTTGGAAGGTTCCTTATTGATTTCAGTAAGTTCCTTAATGCTTTTTAGACCACCAAAATCACTGTTTTTCACTGGTCTCCACAAACAATTTCAGATGAAAGGGTAGATTTGTAGCTTGTGGCAAGGTGCTGTTATTTTGTTAAGGCATTGAAGGGATCTAATCAAGAACATTCACATGCAGTGCTTAAGCAATCACAGATGATTATGAGTGAAAAACATAATATTGTAGCTGCCTGTAGTATTTTAAGGCTGGTAATATTTCATTGTAGCATTGCCTAAAAGGCTTTTTCTATTAGAAAATGCCCTCCGTTTTATCTCCTTGACTTGTGATGAGGCTCAGATGCTGCTTTTATGTTTCAGTGTACTAAATGCAGCACATACAATATTTATAGCTTTGCAGTCCACTTAAGAAAACAGTTGCCGCCTTGAGTGGATTTCTGTGTTTAGTCAGGCAGTTTTTTGTCATTATAGGCATTTTTTATTATTTTCAAGAGTTGTCTCTTTGTCGACTTTGTGTGAGGAAAAGAAGGAGAAAAGCGAGCGCAGGGAGGGNGGCGGTAATGGAGCATTTGATTTCCTGTTCACTTTGGGAACCATTGAGACAGAGATGCGAGAGGATCTGTGATATTGAGAGTGTGCTGATAACAAAGACAGGGATTAAGGGAGATTGAACACAGCTGAGTTCTGAGCTCTTTGAAGGCTTTATTGGAAAATGTAGCTTTGGAGCTGGAAGTTGTTTAGATTAAGATTTTCTGTTGTATTGGATTGTATTAAAGGAACACTTTGTTTCAGGTAGCTCTGAGAGCACAGCATTGGTATATGTGTATGTGTGGGGAAAAAAAAAAAAAAAACAGCCTTCTTTTCAAACATAATTCAAAGGTCTCAAAGTAACTCTTTTGTTTTCATTTATGACACAAAATAATTTTCATTTGATTTAGTTTAATATTCATTGCTATGTGTTTTCCATCAAAGGCTAATTTTCTTAGGTTTAGTAATGAATATTGTCATGATTACTGGAATATTGTGTTTACTGTTTGGTGATTAGATTTGCTTGTTTGGTTCTCGGAAGTGGGAGCACATTAAAAGGCGTTAATTAATTTCATGCCGCTCATAATGGATGACCCTTGACTGGGCTGCCATAAAACTAATTATACTCGCATACATATTAGTATTAGGGGTTTTTTCCCTCTCTTTCGTTATCTTTCCTAAGTGCAGTCTCCTGTGAGCAATGACATCCAGCTGCTTCTCTGTTTCACTCTGTCACTTTGTTTCCTCTTTGCTCCCCTCTTTCAACCTCTTTTGTTGCCCTTGCCAGCATGTATCATAGCTTCTGACAAAGGTTGAAGGAGAGGAAAGCTCATTGCCTTAGCTCCCTTTATGCTATTTGAAGGTGAATCCAAACTATGGCTCAGTGTCATATCCTGACATGAATATATAAACCATAAGGGATTGAATTGCGGTCTGAAATAACACAGCAGCAGCAGCCTCTAGCTTGACTAAAACACTTTTTTTGTGTTTGTTTGAATTGTGTCCTTTTAGGTTACCTTCTCACCAGGCAAGAAGGACAAGCTGGCTCCCCGGAGAAGCCACTGTCAGATCTGGGTCGCTTATCCTACCTGGCATATTGGAAAAGTGTCATACTGGAGCACCTTTATAAGCACCCAGATAAACACATCAGTGTTAAAGGAATAAGCAGGACCACTGGGATGTGTCCGCACGACATCGCCGCAACTCTCCAGCAGCTCGGCATGATTGACAGACAGGATGGCAGGTCAGTTTCCAAGCCACAGTCTCCTTCAGCCCACGCTGCCGCTTCTGTAGGCTGTCTGACTTATCCAGGCCAGCGAGTATTTTTAACAGCGTATCCATTAATGTTGCTGAATATTGACAGAAGTAAGTCAGGTTAAGTACCCCCAAGGACATGGAGCACCTGCGGTCCCAAAGAGCCTCTCTTTGTGCTTGTATTTAAGCACACATCACCTTCTCTCTGCCTTTGCTAGTGCTTCCCCTTGTTGTAGATTTATTGTTAACTCATGTGCTTTTCTCTGCGTGTCTCAGGATCGTGTTGATCAGAAGAGAGCGATTGATTCAGAGGCACATGGAGAGACTCAGGGCTTACCCACGTCAAAATGAGGTGGACCCAGATGCCCTGCGCTGGACCCCTTCGACCACTCTGAACGCCGTCTTATCTGAGGAGGAGAGGGAGGCAGAGATGGATGTAGGTTCCTTTTGTACAGGAGACACGAGCTGTTTGTTTACAATTGCCTGAAATGCTGTTAGCTGATGTTTGTTTGATTAGCTGGGGAGTTCAAATAGAGGCCATTAATGAGAAAGGCATTCTCACTGTCAGCAGGCATCTAATGTTGTGCAAAATTGCCCTAAATCAGTTCACTACATAATTGATGGTACTGAATATTCCATGAAATGCAATCTTTCCACGGTTGCTTAACAAAAATGTTTCCATCAAGATGGGCAGACATCCAATCAGGACACTGCTCATATTATCTGGAAAACCTGCAGTGATTCATTTGTCATGATGTTAATTCCAATCTCTTGTTTTCCCATTAGCCTCATTGCTCAGATGTTCTATCCGTGCATGCTCCTTTCCCAGAGATAATGCATCTTGTCTGTTTAATTACCAGGCTGAGCGGCTGAAGGAACAGGCCAGTTGCTGGGAGAAAGAGGAGAGAGAGGGCTACATGATGACTCACGGTGGCAGGCAACCTCTCACAAAGGTCCACTGCAAGATTCCGTACAGGACCTACGAACGCCGCCCTCCGCCTCCCTGGACCAGGCGCATCCAGCAGTCGGAGGCAGTGAGTGATGATGAAGCCGACGATGATGAAGATGATAATGATGACTCCGATGGTTCCCCACCCATCCTAACAAAAGCCCATGCAATGCTTGCAGCCAAAAGAAAGGTGACTTTTACTGTTCGTTGATGTGAACCATGCTTCTTCTGCACCACAAGTTCCCTATGTGATTATCACGTTGGGATTGCATGTATATTTAGACATTATCCCTCATTAAAGATCATGTTGTTTACTTGAGTGAGATGGAAAGGTTTGATAAATATTCATAAATCCAGTTAAAGGTTCAGTGGCTTCCTTCTGTCATCCGGAGCCTCCCTGCGTGCCTGCAGCTGTAGATAATAGATTGTGTTTTCACTGCTGGTGTCGAGACTGTGCAGGCTAAACCTTGTACTATTGTCAATGGTCATGGTTAATTTACCGCCCTCCTCTGTGCTTTTCACATCTGTTCTGTTTATATGTCACTGCCCCCTTGTGCTGGAGATGATATTGCAGCTGGCTGCATGATGTCAGAGAGACTTTTTTCAAAGAAGAGCAGTATGGAAACCATAAAAAAGAAATGACACTGACTGTTGGAGTTTATTTAGTGCATTAGCTACAGTATTGATTTCACATTCTGCTTGTGAAGGATTTCAGAGAGGAGCGCGGTTGAGTCGTAGGCAGCCAGTGGGAAATAACTAGAGAATGTAAAATATAGACTGTGGTCTCTGCTTACTCTGCCTTTCTCATTTGTGGTTTTCCACACCAGCCTGCATTGCTTAAACATTTAGCCTTGCAGTGTGGTTTAAACATTTAGCACAGAAGCCTGAATCAGTTCCTGCTATATCCTCATGGAGGTCATCCACCTAGTGCCCTAGTTTTCAGGCTTAACAAAACTACTCAGCTGTGAAGGAGTTTTTATTCTCTTTTAATTGGTTCTTCTTTTATTTGCCTTTCAGAGAACCGTTGTTCTCAAGAAGAGAGGGCGTAAAAGGAAGCGAATAAACAGCAGCGTGACAACGGAAACCATTTCTGAGACGACGGAGGTGTTGAACGAGCCATTCGACAACTCAGACGATGAGCGTCCCATGCCACTGCTGGAGCGCACATGCAGGATTGGCGAGATGGAAGAAGATGATGAGGAGGAAGAGGAGGAGACACAAAAGGAGAAGACGCCAATTACACCAGTGAAACGCCGGAGAGGTCGCCCAAGGCTTGAGAAAAATGCACAGAAAGACAATCTTGTTGACTGGAATGAAGGTATTTGCATCAGTTCTAAAAGATGGTTTATACTCTGTCATTTAAAGTTGATTTTAAAAGTGTCTCTTTGGAAAAAAGTAAATATTCTTTATTTTAATTTTTTATCTGTAGGAGCTGACATTTTATCCAAAAGGCCCAGCAGACCGCGTTCAATGAAACGAAAGAAGGGTTGGCCCAAAGGAGTGAAACGTGGTCCTCCTAAATGGAGACTAAAGAATGAACGAAAGATGGGCTTTAAGCTGAACCTCTACACACCCCCTGAAACACCAATGGAGGCAGAGCAGCACCATATTCAAACCGAGGAAGCCAAACCTGAACCTGACCAGGATGTTTTGAGTGCAGACGAGGGTAGCAAAGCAGACAGAGGCTTGGCTAGTCCAGATATAACACAAGAGGAGCTCCAATCTGAGCCCCCAAGTCCTGCTGACCATGGCTCCCAGAAGTCAAGCTCCCCTGAAGGATCACCGGTGGTTTCTCTAGCTTGCTCACCTGCTGCCTCTGTTGAAGCCGTCTCCCTTAGGCCTGTGGACAGGGACGCTTTCCCAGAACTATGTGAGGATGACCAGCAAGAGAGTGGACATGAACAGGACTCACCAGCCAAAGATGTGGAGCACAGTACCCAGGGTGCTGTATCCGTGGAGAATGACAATGAGGAAGATTATGAGAAGGAGGAGAGGGCTCAAATAGAGGATCAGGATGCAGATGATGAAGATGACAGTCAGAGAAAGGTGGCAGGACCTGAGAGCAGAACTGAAGAGTTTGAGCAGAGTTTGAAAGACGTACCAAAATGCACCCAACCTTTTTTAGATCCAAAAGAAGACAATGGCTCTGAGTTGAGTCAGCAGGTTTCTAAAGAGTTGTGTAGTGAAAAGGAACCGGCTGCTGCTGTAGAAAACACCCAGGATGAAGCGACAGAAACGACAACAGTGGAAACGCCACCACCTGAAGCAGTTGCAGCCGCTTCAATAGCTGCTGTAGATTCTGATAATCCGGTAGATTCCGAGTCAGAGGAAGAAAGCACGCCCAGTCCTTGTCCGACTCAGCCGCCTCTTCCACCTGCAGAGAGGTCAACACTCAGCCCCGTGCTGCGAGAGGATCCCCCAGTCTGCACGGAGATTGACTCAGAGACAGCCCAAGCTGTTCAGTCCCTGACGCAACAAACTGATGGAGAGAATGTTTTCCAGGACTGTGTAGAAAGCCAGGAGCCCTGCAGGAATCTGCAAACCTATACCCATGTGGCCCAAAGTCCCCAGCTCACTTCAATGGATGACTGCCCCCAGTCAGACCACAGCAGTCCCCTTTCCTCTGCACACTCCCATCCCAGCCAGTCGGTACGCTCTGTTAACAGCCCCGCTGTCTCCATCCTTGAAAGCGGCTACACTCAGATCAGCCCTGACCACAGCGCCATCTCGGTGCCTTCGCTCCACAACATGGAGACGAGCCCCATGATGGATGTGCCGTCTGTGTCGGATCACTCCCAGCAGGTGGTGGACAGTGGCTTCAGTGATTTGGGCAGTATCGAGAGCACCACAGAGAACTACGAGAACCCCAGCAGCTATGACTCCACCATGGGGGGTAGCATCTGCGGGGCAGGGCCCTCCCAGAACAGCTGTTCATATGGTAGTATACCTCCCAGTGGTCTGCCCCAGAGCAGCTGTGCTGTGAGCCAACAAATGGCTGCGGTTAACCCTGGCAGCTGCGGGATGATTCAGCAAAACAGCCTGAGCTCGCCGCCACACTGCAACGTCAAGTCGCCACAGGGCTGCGTGGTGGTGGAGAGGCCTCCCAGCAACAGCCAGCACAACCAGCACAGTCAACACAGCCAGCGCAGCCAACACAGCCAACATAGTCAACACAACTCCCACAGCAGGCACGGCCCACACAATCAGCACAGCCAACACAATCAGCACGGTCCACACAATCAGCTAACCCAGCACAGTCAACACAATCCCCACAGCCAGCATAGTCACCACCACAATCACCACCTGCAGCACAATCAGCTCAGCCAGCACAATCAGCATCCTCAGCATAGCCTTCACAATCAACACAGTCAGCACAGCCAGCAGCAGCCCTTGGCACAGTGCGCCATACCCGCCAATTTCACCACCACCATGCAGTTGGCAGACATTCCTGAGTCTGGCAACCCAAGCTTTGCCCTCTATGAGAGGATCAACCACCAGGGGGAATATGGCAGCGGGCACTACTCTCAGTCCTCGGGTCTCAGTCTGGCCAAACTGCAGCAGTTCACCAACACGTTCATCGACCACCCTCGCTCACTGCCTTTCAACCACTCGGCTTCACACCCCATCACATCTTATGCAAACACCTCTTCATTGTCATCACAGCACTCGAGCCTGGTATCCTTGTCCCAGACCCCGCACAGAGTCCCCAACCCCCAGGTGCAGGCCACCATGACCCCGCCCCCAAACCTTAGCTCACCACCACCCATGATGCTACAGCGCAATGTGGGCATCCCACCCTCACAGCGGATCCAGTCACAAATGACGTCTAAGAATCACATCGCTGCACGCTCCAAGTCGGCCCCACTGTCGCACCACCAGCAGCAGATGTACGCCCGGCCACCACAGACCGTTGCCATGCAGGCACCATCCAGGACGCTGGCCACCATGCCGCGCATGAACATGAGCATGAACATCATGCCGGCACCAGGCTACAATGTCAATTCCATGAACATGCCCTCCCTCAATGCCATGAATGGTTACAGCATGAGCCAGCCCATGATGAACAGCGGCTACCATGGCAACCATGCCTATATGAACCAGTCACCCCAGTACTCTATGCAGATGGGCATGATGGGAACACAGCCATACCCCCAGCAGCCCATGCAGGCTCCACCACATGGCAACATGGTGTACTCTCCAGCTGGTCACCATGGTTACATGAACACGGGCATGTCCAAGCAGTCCCTGAAAGGGCCTTTAATCAGGCGGTAACTCCGCAGGACTGAGCTGGTTCTTCTCGCGTGCATTTGGCTGTTTTTAAAGATGCACTGATCTGGCCTTGTTTAGTTTTTTGGTGTCTTTTTTTTAATTATTATTATATGTTTATTACTTAAAAACCAGCAGCAGCACTTGGAAAGAATGCAAAAATTTTCATCTGTAACTTAACTTTGAAGCTAACGTTAAAAAAGTATTTTTGTCCTCCAGATGGGAAGCCTTACATCATTATGATGAAAATCTATTTAATTAGTGTTAGTGTCTCAGATGTGTCTTTAGCCAGGCGGGTTCAGAGCTCAGACGTAGAGAATTCATCAGTGGTCTTGCAGTTGTGTAGCAGCCTCAAATGAAGCCATTTAATGTGCCTGCTACAAGTGGAGATCGTGGCTGTTTGAACCTGTTCAGTGTACCTGTCTAACAGTGCTGACAATTAGTTTGTACTATACTCATGCCTTTGTATATTTAAATTATTGTACTTATTTTGTAAAGTGACAAAAAGCATGCTTCGGTCTCTGTTAGTGACAGTGCATTGAGTAGTACTGTACAAGTGTTGTGCTTAATAGCAAGCCATTTTAAAAATATCTGGCCTTTATTAGGTTTCCCTGCACGGGGAGAAAGATGAAACTATATTTTGTTAATTCTAATAATGTAAAAAAATGTAAACTTAGTCCTGTTTTCTGTTTGGTTTGAGAGGTTTTATTGCGATGTATGTATAATTCTGAAGTCTTTTGTAACAGATCTCCTTGAGGCAGCTTTCTGTTTAATAAAGCAGACTGATTTCTGTCAAAATAACAAAGCATATCTCAGTGTTTGTACCCTTAAAAGTTCTAAAACATTTCAAAGTGTCCAGAAGTGTGGCAGAATTTAAAAGAACTAAATGATTATGATAAATAACAATAAAGAAGATATAAATTTAGTCCAAAGTCGATATTTTACATAATGCCTTTAAAGCTACGTTTTCATTCCATCTGTAGATTTGTTTTCTATCTTTATAAAATGTTGGATTTATATTTTACTGAAGTGTAGAAGAATAGAGCCTGTGAATAGACCAAACTAAGCTAATGGATTGCATGTAAAACGCAACTTGTACTTGTGTTTTTGTTAATATTGCTCTTTTGTAGCCTTTGTACCTGTACAGAGTTGCTGGTAAGAACAGGAGGGAAATACCTGGCTATGTGCACACAAAATCAGACAGAATGACTTACTTGTATTTATGACTTTTCTCCTTTTGTCAGTCACTTAAAATGCTGTACATTTTAGCATAAGAATAAATTATGATTGACCATGTTCTTGATTGTTTTCCTTTGATTTTAATCTTGTGTTAGCCTGAAGCCTGTCAGAGGTTGTAAATGTTTGGTTAGCTTTGCATATCATGAGTTTTGATATCGGAAGTGATAAACTTGGACTAGTTTTACTCCAAACTGGAACTGCTGACAAATTACTTTCACTTTGGACTTGTCTAAGGTCATTCAAAACTAGACTTGGACTTTAGTTAATACCAGAGACATGGTTTGAAATAGTCCACAACAGAACAAAGAGTTCAATCAGCTCGATGCTAAAGAGCTTCTCCTTTTTTCCATAAGCTGCTCGTCCAGTTCTCTCAACTGCTTCAGAAAACCCCAGTTGGGGATGATCCGCCTGCGTTTCTTCACATGATCAATGGCGTCCACCACTGTCATGTTCTCGTAGATCATGAGGTAGGCGAGGAAAAGTGTGGCGGAACGACTCCTTCCCATCACGCAGTGGACCAGCAACTTATCTGGAAAATAAGGGTTTTGGTTATTTGTTTTTTTTTTAACAATATATTTCACAAAAAAAAAACTGCAATGTTGCATCTTCTCTATAATCTCTAAAATGGTCTTACTCTGAGGATTACTGAGCGTCTCCTGAATAAACTGGGCAGCAGAGGTGAAATGCTGGCTTAGGTCAAATGTCGGGATGTCCTCTGCTACCACGCCATAGTAAACAATGTCCATGTCACTATAGTAACCAGGTCCTGTGTCCACACTGTTCCACGTTCCTTCTGCTGCATTCAAGATGTGTGTGATCCCCATCCTCTTTAGGTTATACTTGTCCTTTGCAGTCTGCCTGTAAGAAGCCAGTTCAAATATCCTGTTAATCCCTCTATTATTTAACACATTTTAGTAATTTGATTCCTTCTTACTTACTCGTCTCCAATGTAGACATTAGGCCAGACCTCATTGACATGAGTGTATGCCACACTCCCACGGTTGAGGATTTTCTCCAGCTCATAGCCCCCAGGTGTGACATAATCATCCGCTGAACTCGATTCTTCAGCTGCTTTAGTAACATTTATTGTTGTGCCAGTCTTCGACTTGTTAGAAGCCATTTTCTCTTTCTGGCTGCCTTTCACACATGATTTATTTGCTAGAAGAGGAAAAATAAATGCCCTTTTCTCCTTCTACAGTCATGAAAAGGTGCACTTCTGGCTTTTGTTTTTAACATGCATCTTCAACACAACTCACCGTCATATCGAGGTCCTGCGTTTTCTTACTCCACAATCTGGTTCTCATCATTGTGGAAGCTTGTTGTGAAGCAGCCCTTAAAGGCAGAACATGGGAAGGTTTTAGTTCTGGCAGGCTCAAGTCAGGGCACAGATTGTATAACCGCTTCTGTGACGGGCATCAAATCCAGAAGATATTTTTAGGGCTGTGATGTGGCGGGCCCCTGACCTTAGCTGCCATGTTCTCTGCCTGTAGGGAAAACTTCCAACCAGCCAGTCCCTGCCATCCATGTCTAAACACACAACTTTAATCTCCACTGCCGGCAGGAAGCTGTGCTTATCCAAACTTTGCACTTGCCAAAGGATACCCATATTCACTGGAGTGAACAGGGCACTCTGAGCTTTTGCTCAGCTGTGTGAGCGACTCCTTGAAATTGTGTCAGTCTCTCTTAGCCTTTCTGCATATCTTCAGACATGGGGAGAAACCATGTAAGTGCACCCTCACAACACCCGTTAAGGATGTTCTGTATCTCGTGCAGCCTCCGGGGGCCAGAGGAAAACTGAAATGTGTCAGACAGTTCGACAGATGAGGCTTTTCACAGGATGGCATATGTCTTTGATTCCCCGTTATATGATATGCATGGTCCATTCAGAGATCTAAATGTGAGCCCCAAAAGTGAGAGCACATAGATGATTGCATTGCAGACTGGCTGGATGAAGCTTCTAAGATGTCAGGCTGAGTTTTCACACTATCAGGCTCCTTTATTTTTCCCTCATATCTTCATACTCTGCCATCATTCATTCTGACAGTGAAATCATTAAACCTGTGATATCCAATTCTTTTTATTTTGACAGCATCTTTCTCCCTGTGAGCTCTGGAGAGCATTTCTTATTAAGATGGCTTCAGCGTTTCATCTCTTTTCAAAGTCTGACCTGAATCTGTATACATGCTCAAAATCACGCTGGCATATTTTTGTCATTTTGTATCAAGCTTTTTTAGACACATCACAGTTTTAACTGCGTGTTACCAGATTGCAGCAGTTAAGATGCTGTATTTTGAGAAATGTGCATAAGTAAGTGGAGCATTGTTTATTTATAGGCATTCACTGTCTTTGTGTTGTTTAAGTGCAGCAGGGGATTTGGCAGTTGATACTTATTGTGCTGTTTTATACACATGCGATTTAAGGACCCTATCAGTGTTTCTGCACATTTTAGCTTCCCTTTATGCGTGATATGCATTTTTGCTGACAGTTTCTAAATGTATGTTACATTCTTTCAGCGTTCTCTTTTCCTGTCTTTTGTCAAGCATTTCAGGAAGATGCTGCCAAGATGTTCTCACTGCTTAGCTTAAATGAATTATTTTCTAATGCTGTCTTAATCACAGATATAACAGACCTGATGGAAACTATTGACTTCTTTGACTCGTAAGCACAGAATTTAATACAGGTTCAGAGGTATTCAGAGGAACCAAATTTGTATGGTTATAATATTTTAATGAAACGGCTGAAGCTACTGATCAACAAAAGGTTTTCAAAGAAAAGGAATAGAAATGTAAAATGATGTCTACAGACTAAAGAATCTGTAGGTCTTCAAACGTGAAAATACATATTTTCTATGTTCATTTATCCTTTTTACAGAAGCAGAATGCTTTTTTAGCATTAATATCTCGAGATAACAAGGATTGTTTTCTCAAGATAACATTAACTATCCCATTATCTTGAGAAAAGTATGGTTGAAATATTTCTTAAAACTATGATGAAGGGGTGCACGGTGGCACAGCAACTAAAAGGTCCCGGGTTCGATTCCATGAACTAAAACTACATGATAGCACATGATGAAAAATTAACTTGGTATGACATGGAAAAGAATTTCTTGGAATTGGTTTGATTTCTCCCCTGTTTTTTTTGTAAATGAGTTAAAGGTAAATTTATATGCTGATGATGACACAAAGACTTATTTAGTAGTGCCTTCATTGAATCAAGCTGCAGAACTAATACAAGAACTGTAATAACTGCACTAAACAAAAAAAAAACTGGGAATGTGTTGACTTTAGTTGGCACAGGCCTGTCTGTATTTATTTGTTTCTCTTTTTTTTTTTAACCTAATAGGTATATATCGATAACATTTATGTTTTATATCAAACTTTGATGGGAAATTTTGTCTATGTTGCCATTTGTATCAGGACTCATTGGATGAAAATATCTTGTATCTCACAGGGATCTCTACGGAAGAGTAGGGCCACTAAAGAAAAAAAAAGTTAGGATTCTGACTTTAATCTCAGAATTCTGACTCTTTTCAGGAACCTATAACAAACAAAAAAAGAAATAAGGGAAGATTTTTTTTCATTTAAAAAGTTAGAATTCTGAGAAATTCTCATAATTCTGAGATTAATGTCAGAAGTCAGAATTCTTTTTTTTTTTTTTATTCAGAAACCTAAAACAAACAAAAAAAATTGAGAATTCTTTTTTCTATTTCTAAAAAACGTCATAATTCTGAGAAAAAAGTCAGAATTCTGAAATTAAAGTCAGAATTCAGATATTAAAATTAGAAGTCAGAATTCTGACTTTAATCTCAGAATTCTGAGATTAAAAGCAGAATTCTGACTTTTTTTTAGAAATAAAAAAAAATGTCCCTACACTTTTTGTTTGTTTTAGATTTCTGCAAAAAGTCAGAATTCTGACATTAAAGTCAGAATTCTGAAACTTTTTTTCAGAATCCTATTTTTTTTCTTCAGTGGCCCTAATACTCTTCGGTAGATCTCCCCTGTTAAATGAAGAGAAACATTCATAATATTAGAAGTTATTATACTGTAGTTATCTAAGGCCAAGTCGCTTCTAGAATGCATCACTAAGAAGAAACTCACCCAGGGATGACGGAATTCTGTGGAATGATAGCATCCAACACTTCTATAGAGCTACAGGGTTTATCTGGTGCAATCTGGAGTTGATATTTCAACCAGTTCCTTACATGGAACAAAGTATAGTTCTGTAAGCAAAGACCAAGAGGGGCAAGACTGAAAAAGGCATAGCTATTTGCAAATACCGTAATAGATGAGTATCTGTGTGATAATATTTTTATTATATATTCGGAGGGAAGAGATCTGTGGAAACACAGAGCAGCAGTTCGAGATGAAAAAAGACATAAGAAAAAAAGAGCACTGCACATTAAGGAAAACAGAGTGGTAGTGCTACTACTGACATTTTCAAACAAATGCTAAAATCTGGAGGACTTTTGGTTCTTTTAGTAGAACAGTGACACAATGCTTGAAAGAATGGTTGGCATTTTTACCATTGAAAAAATTATCATATTTTAAACTTAAAGGTACCATATGTAAGATTCTGGCCAAAACTGGTACTGCAATCGTGGCCTATGTAAAAAAAATTGCTAAAAATGGCCAAAATAGGTCAATAAAAATATACACAGAAGATCTGGATACTTTATAACCCTCCATCTCCCCCAGATTGGGAGATATATCAGTGATATAAGTATTTGAAATTAACATAATTTTTAATGTCTTGTAACATATCAGCACCATTTAATGATAACTTAAATTAAAGATGATACATAATTCTTACATATGGCACCTTTAAAAGAGCTTGAATTCACAGGATTTGAAGAGTAGCAGGATTTACAAGGTGGCAGGTGCAGAAAGCTTCTGGAAGGCTTTATAAAATGTGTAGACTGATACCGGTTCCAAAAATCCGCAAAGAATGCAGCAAAATATCTGTCATGGTCTAAGTCATGTTTTTTTGTTTGTTTTACTCTATCCAAACCTTGGTGTTTCATTTGATTGAAACATACTGTACCATACATATTTCTTAGACTTTATTCATGAAGACTATTATGAGAACCAGTAAGGTCTGCTTTATTGTTAATTTTGAATGATTTTAGCAGGTTATGAGAAAAATACAGAATCCAGAAACTTTCAGACATTATATCTAGACAAAGGTGACCAGGCTGTGCTTCCTTTATTCTCTACTGAAGTGTCAAGCCTGAAATTGCATGCTTGAAACTGTACATTACAGCAAATGGTGTAAATGCTTCAGTTTTCTGTTTTTAAGCTAAGCTTTTAGGGACTTTTAATGACACAAACTATTCTCAACAGTTACTGGAAAACAGTAACTGTTTGAAAACTTTTCCACGAAAGAATTGTGGTTTGCAAAATGAACAACCATGCATTCAACGATAGATAAAAAGGAAAAATTGTTTAACTTTCATACATCCACGCCTCCTCTTCACCTCTAGATATTATGTGTTCCTCTTCTGTGGAGCCAAGTTTGAGTCAAGTTGACAGAGCTGGTTCAGAAAACCGATATTTGGGAGAATGTTTCTGCTCCTCCTAACAACTTCCACCGCCTCCACAAGGGTAAGTCTTTCTTTGATCATGAGGAAGGCCAACACAAGAGTGGCTGAGCGACTGATTCCTCTCGCACAGTGGACAAGCACCCTACCTTCAGATACAAAAGACAAAATTTACTGACATGTCCAGCCATGAGTTCTGTTGCTCATTTTGTTGAATAGTTGCTGTTTTAAAAAAACAAACAAAGAATGCTACACAGTGGTAGCTATTTTGTAATCATGTTATTGCCTTTAAATGTAAGATGTGCTAATATTTTCATATCTATAATCATAAAATATCCCACTTTCAACTTTTGAAAACTTTTCTAGGTAATTTTGTAAATCAAATTTAGTTTGCAAACCAGTGAATTTGGTCTTTGTTTGCATTTTACCTATCACCCCAACTTTTCCAGTATTGGGGTGATGAATTAAAGAACTAAAAGTGCCTGCTTAAGAATTGCTTAAGAATACACAAAGCAAAAATGTGAATTCAGCTGTCTCCTAACACCAGGCAGCTGCAGCAGAGACAACTGACGGTTTAAAATTAATGGGTGATATTTATTCACTTCTTCTTGCATGTAATATATGCAAACAAAACAACAAATGTCAGCATTTGTTGGTCATCATTTTGCAGATTTGTTTGGCATATGATTTTTTTTCTTTTTAGCATGATGATGCACCACATTAATGTATCACTATACAGTTATGATATATCTACACTTCCACCTGATAAGTTGGACTTCTACCTTTCTGACTCAGAGCTTCATGAATGAAATCAGCCGTCTCTGTGAAGAATGGGCTCAAGTCAAAATCTCTGCAATCCGATGCTTCTACTCCGAGATACAGTATGTTGGTGTCTTTGTAGAAACATGGCCCGGTATCAATGTGTTGGGGGCCATCCGCAGCATTCACCACATGTGTTATTTCCAGATGTGCCAAAAGGGGTTTATCCTGAGCTGTAGCCCTACAAATGAAACAAGAGATGATGTAAGGAATGTCTTTTTTTTACTGTATTTCCTTGCCTGTGGCTATCTCTGGAAGCATATGCTAGCAGTTGCATCACTGGTGACTCAAATGTACAGATTTTATATTCGTCCCATTATCTGGCCAAATGCACGACTTGTTTTCAGCAACAGTTTCATAATCAGACCACCACATTGCAGCAGGGCCCCAAAGTGAGAATGTCACTTACGCATCCCCGATGAAGAGGTTGGGCCAAACCTCATTGACAGCTCCAGTGGGGCGCCTGTTCTTCAGCAGAAGGCTGAGCAGATCGCAGGTGGGTGGTGTCTGATACTTCGACTTCTCCTCTGAGCTCATATCCGAACCTCTCACCTAAGTGTTGATGTATAATTATCACAATTTATTTTCAACTTGATTTGCTGCTAACAGTTAGATAATCTTCCCAAATATGGTCCAGGATTAAAAAAAAAAAAAAAAAGGAATATTGCTGCTTTCCTGTTAGTCTGTCCTCTTACATGCATATGAAAAGGCCCTGCAGTAAACCTGAGCTGTACTGCTGCAGCACGCTCAGTTTTTCATTTGAGCTGGATATCAGTGATGTTACCCTGCTGGAACGAAACAGCTGAACATACCAGAGACTGGGCAGAAGCAAAGTGGACTATATATTCCTCGACTGACTGTAACAGGAGCCAAGCTGCTTGTGTTGTGACAAACTAAACTACACGAAGATTGCAGTGCTTACAGTTGTACTGGTGCAAGTGAGTCAAAACATGGTGGGGAGCTAAAATCATTACCTCAAACCACATTTAAACCTCCCCTTGAATTTTTAAACAACAAATCATTTCATTAGACTGAACCAATAAGCACAATGCATTTCAAAGTTTTTTATTTGGAGTAGCTCTCAGCTCAAGGATGAGTTTGCTTAGGAATACAGGTTAGACAGCCAAGGAAATATTGATGTTTACAAATGAAAATGACTGGATTCTTGTGTTGTTTGGATTCCTGAAATGCTACCATGTTTGTGAAAGGTTGTGTTTAGCACCTCAGGTATCTGTTTCACGCTTATCTTTGGAATAAATGTAGTTTCACCTCTGCAAACCCACATCACAGTTTTCTACATGCAGAATAGCTCATTTCCTCATTGTTCCCAAGGAAAGATAAACACTTGTTTAGGAAAAGACATACAAGGTCATTTTTAATGACTAACGGTACCCCTGATTGTCTCACCTGACTCCAATACACTAATCAGCCCCTCAGTACGTATGTGTTGTTGTTCTCTGTTTGTCTCTTTCTTTCTTTGTTCCCCAGCTGGATTTTTAGAACTTGCTTTTATTTTAGATTGTGCCTCTGCTCATTTTTTTGTTTTCCTGCATGGTTTAACCATGAAACAACCTTTCTTTATGTGAATTGCTCACTTGTCCTTTGAATGGAGTTGAAATGTGTTACCCAAAAATGGAGTTTATCTTGCGAAGTAAAGACAATTACAATACAGTTTCCACTGAAATGTTCATTGTTATAATGGATTTAAACCCAGTTATTGACAGGAAGCAACAATATAATCAAAATTAATTAAGTTCATTCATCGACGCTCCAGTTGCCTTATGATCCTTGGCAGTGCAGCTTTTTATCCAGCTGTCTGAGCTGCTCCAGAAAACCCTCATTAGGTGAAATATTCCTGTTGGCGCCGACAGCTTTCATGGCGTCAACGAGAGTCATGTTCTCGTGGATCATCAGGTAAGCCAGAACTAAGGTGGATGAGCGGCTCAGCCCCATTGCGCAGTGGACGAACACCTTACCTGCCAATGATAAAAAAAAAAAAAAAAGATGTTCTGCTGGTCATTTCAGACCCGTGTACCTCAACAAGCTCCATGTCTATACTTACAACCATGCAATCAATTTATTACTGTCAAACATTATTCTAAATGTCCAATTTGTTACTTCTCTGTGGATTAAAAACCATGCACATCACAGAGAGGAGTACTTCCAACTCAAGACTAAAAGTTTTTGACAATGTTGCAACAAATGTTTCTACACACGGTAATCCCTGGTTTCTTATCGGGCTTGAGGATTAGGGCGCAGAGGAGCGCGTAATTGAACTGTCTTGGCTTCTGTGTATTTCTGCTGGGGATTACTGTAGGCCCTGCCACACACTGGAGCCCCCGATCAGCCAGCATGGGAAGAAGGGAGCCTCATCTTATTACTGTCATGTCAGATACTGACTTCACTTTGCATAACAGGCCATGCAGGCTCAAGCCACAAACATAATTGTGTAATTTCCATGTCCAATAAAAGTGTTGCTTACAAATTACCACGGCAATCCATTTAAAACTAATTTTCCTGACAAAGGTCTGAGCCCATGAGAAGATTAACATGGGGGAAAGATATTAGCTTGATATTATGTTTAGTGTTTGATTTGCATTTTAATGACTAATACAACTGGGGTTGCCATAATGGGAATTGACTGACAAATGTTTCTGCACCCTGCCTTGTCTTCGCCAAGTTAACGCGTGAAAATGATGAGAAATACCTTCAGGGCTCTTAAAGCTCCTCACCTGTTGGCGAGCTCAAAGCATTCTTGATGAAATTGGCTGCTGGGTAAAAGAAGGGGCTCAAGTTAAAGGTTGGCATGTCGAAAGCTTCCACTCCATGATAAGTGATTTTGGTGTCTCGGTAGAAGCTGGGCCCTGTGTTCACATTAAACTTCCCATCAGCAGCATTAAGCACATGGGTGATGAGGTGAGCCTGGAGTGTCCTCTTATCTTTGGCTGCATACCTTTTAAAAGAAAAAAGCAAATCATCAGTTTACCATTTCATATATAAATATATCATATAAATTATGCAGGTGAATGAAGTTTGTCTTTAATTATGAATGAAGAAATAATTTACAACTGATTAATTCTCACATGTCTCCAATATAGATCCTGGGATAAACCTCATCCAGATGGTTGCTGGTCCCTTTCTTTGTCCACATCAGCCTGTGCAGCTCTGAAGCAGGGGGGGTCTCATACGTGGCGTTTGCCCCTGCGGGGCTCGCCAGGCAGCTGAGGCCTCTAGGCATGTCTGGATGCTCCACTTCTGCTTTACAATCTGTTGCTAAGAAGAGCATCGGCCACTGGTATGAAGTTTGAACCACACTGAGTGCTATAAGAAGCATGCAAGGATTAATGAACAGGCCTGCAGGGCACAAACCCAGGGGGCTAAGAAGTCAGGGAGGCCTTCTACTAGAGCTTCTATACTGACTTAACAAACTACCTCAAAGAGGCAAAGACAGTGAAGAAGTACAAAAAATTCTTGAAATAAAAGCAAATTGAGTCAAAATGTTTACAGAGATATGGATATCTCAACATAAATCAAATCGACAACAAACAAATCCACCATACCTAAGAATGCCAAAATAGCTAAGATAAACTTGGAAGTGCTTCAAAGAGACTCAAAACAATTACAAAAATCTTTAAAATGACAACAAAGTGACTGAAAACCCCTTCAAAGTGGCTAAAAAAATCAAGAGTTCACACACACCAACAGTGACTCAAAACAACTCAAGTCTAAAACGGTTATAAAGTGATTCAACAACAAAAATAGTTACAAGGACTCTTACAATGACAAAAAAGCAACTATAAAGAGAATGAAAATGAACAAAAACTAAAATAATTCAACAAAATGAACACAAATGCACAACATGGCAGAAACAAGAGAAATCATTTGTCGTTTTTGTGCCCCATGAATTCATCAATAACAGTGTGTAATGTGCAAATCAGGAAATCACTTGAAGAATTATGCAATGTCTTTTCTTTGTGTATAATTAAAAGAAATTTAACTTAAATGGTTGAAAACAACTAGAATTCTGTCAAATCAGGACATTACATTTAGACAGTAAGCTTACAATACATGATATACTAATGTAATATATAATAATATGTAATGTTATTATATGTATAATAATATGTAACAGTATTATACATAATATACATTATGTATACAAAAATGTTTTACTTGTGTTTTTAATCTCAATTCTCATAAACCTCTCTCCAAAGTTTAATGATTTACGAAAAAGTTTAACAAATCTGAGTGGATGCTAAAAACTATCCAATCAATTATTTGGAGTGGGACTTTAAGAATTGGTCAGATTTCCTTTCCCCCCTACTCTTCCTGCAGCTCTGTAGAAAAGTCTTGAATATGATTTGTTGAAGTGTTATTTCTCATTTTAAGTCTACTAAGCTATTCCAGAGCACCACTTTTAGCCCATCCACTAACCATCTACGGAAATACTCAGAGACAACATGCTTGAAACTGGGCAAAAGTGTAGACCAGTTATATCCATAACTTTTTTTCTTTCTAACTTGTCCTGTCCAGCATCAAAGCAAGTACAGAACGTGTCAGGCTGCTGTGTTGTGCCGAACAAATTTGCTTTGCCAAGATGAACTTTTTGAATGTAAGGCTTTTCTCGATACTGTAGTATCATTATTCATTTTCAAATTAGTTGAATTTATATATTAATGCTGGACCTGACAGGGGAGGAGGAAAGGGGGGCAAAAGAAAGGATATGGTGAACGGCAGAGAACAGGAAAGTGGGGAGAAGAAAAGGGAGATGAAGATACACCAGATAGAAAGCAACAGCATCATCTGTTCAATCAAAACAGAAAAAAAAACACGACCAGCTGCTGCACCTGTAAGGAAACAGGAAACGACCAACTGCATCTGCAAGAAAACAAAGCTGACAATCATTGGGAGCACCTGTAAAAAGACAAATGAAGCTGAAAAAAAGCATGAATCACAGCAACAAAAACATCAGATACCTAAAAATATAGCTGTAGTTATTGGTGATGGAACCCACAAGACAACACAGTGACCGTATCAGCATGCTTGTTAGTGAATGTGGGAGAAAACCATAAAGAATAAATTGTGTTCAGTAATGAATGTGATTGTACAAATGGGACCACACCCTTACAAAAGTCAGACCAGGACCTCAAGATCTGGCTGACTAGCATGAGTTCAAGCAAGCCCACCACATGACCACTCATCCCCAGAAAACAGCAGGTGAGGGCCAGCTAAAGCCCAGCCCTTCTAAAAGATGAAAGACATAAAGTGAGCGAGAAGAAACACCTTCAATCTAAAGTACTGAGGTGCTAGAATTTTACTAAAGTTTGAGCTAAATATAGAAGATGAACAGAAAGGAGTGCCAAAACGCTTGTTCTAAATACAGAGCTCTTTTCCTTTAAAAACAATTGTTAAGCTTAAATTTCTGTGAGATTTCAGATGGATTTGATAGAGACTGGAATGTGTTGGCAACCCTGTTTTAATACAAAAAATGCTGATGCCAAATAACTAAAAACCATTAAACCTGGAATTGCTTTAAAGTGAGAGAACAACAGGGACATGAAGCGTTCATCATCAGCAGCACTGGGAACAGGAAGATGTTTTGCGGAGACCTGAAGACCAGATATCTGGGCAGCATGCATGGGGAATAAATTACAACACAGCTGATTTATGAGTTTTTGTTTTTTTTGTTTTCCTTCGAATAGCATATTGCTGCTGACTCACCATTAATAAGTGACAGTTGGCAGCACTTTTTGACATATACATACTCAGCCCCCTGTACACATGAAAGCAGATATTTTGTCATCTATACCCCAAAACTCTGACTGAATAAAGATATTTAAAGGTACTGTATGTAAGATTCTGGCCGAAATTGGTACTGCAATCATGTGAAACCGTAGCCTATGTAAGAAA
>JAPMNP010716169.1:0-16254 GCA_029874935.1 Atherina boyeri | reverse complement strand
CTTAGCTAAGTAGTACTTTGGTGCCTTCTTAACTCTAAAGAACTTCTTAATCTGAGAAACCCGGCCATTGTGAGTTTGTTTATTGAGAAAAGGTTTCAGGGCAAGTTTTTGGAGTCAAGCTTTTAAGATTTACATCAAACCCTCTAGTTTTAAAAGGATTTCTTTGTCTTTAAAATGAGACTTTGGTTTGTTCTAGTTTAAAAAAAAAAGTTAAAAAAGTTTCTTAAGTTGATAATGAATGTAATTAATATAATTAATTGGGGTAAGATTAACAACCAGTGGTCTCTTGGTTATGAGGTCATCCTTGACTTTCAGCAAGGTATATAAAAAAACTGGTATATTGCTCAATATTTAGTCTTTGTTTTACAGATAATTAAAGTAGAAAGGAGAAAAGAGAATACAATTGCTTGTTGTGTTTTAATCATTCTAGATGATATCCCACCAAGCTGCAAGGCAAAGGATGTTACAGGCTGTCAAAGTCTTGTTCTTTTTTTTCTTTTTAGTTCACAGTGTGTGCCTCTGAAGGGATATAGAAACAGTTTTGGAACCAGCATCTCAATAGAATTACAGTTGTGTGATATGCCTGCCAGATCAAATAATTAATTCCCATATATGTACCCCATTTTAATTAAGTTATAAACTGGAGGACATCTCTAACTAAAAATGTAAAGTTTACTGTTTCATCACAGATGATGTTTTTGTTTACACATGAAAGTGCCATCACAGCTGACATTCATCACAAGACACAAATTTGTACAACTTATATGCAAAAATGTTTTTGAGCCAGGAAAAATTAGGCACAGCTGCTGTGTAATATGATTAAATATGTTTGACAAGCTGGATTAACCAAGCCAGACAAGCTGGGGGGTTAAAAGGAAGGAAATATTTTCCTCCCTGCACATGTATGGCATCCAGCTAGTCTTTGCGCCAGGGCCACTGGTAGTGTCACCGTCTGCTCCAGCCCACTGGGAATGTGGCTGCTGTCCACATGCCACACTGATGAAAGTGGGGGCTCAGACGGCTGCCAGTTATGAGTTTTCCTTTTGTAGATGCATCACTTTGATCCTATGACCTTAATGATTTATGGTATAATCATAAAACACAGACCTTTTGGTATATTTCTGACTGGTTGAATCTTTGTCTCCCCACTTTCTTCTCTGTAGGTAGTGCTGTGTTTGTCTCCTGTGGGCAGTGCCCTGCGTATTAGGGGCTGTCAGTTCCCAGCACTCGTCAACTGCACAACCATTGACTGGTTTCATCCTTGGACAACTGAAGCTCTGCAGTCAGTCAGCTACAGGTTCCTCCAAGAGATTGAAGGCATTGAGGTAAGCTTTTGAGGAACCCACATTCCAAAATTACTTATTTACACACTGTGTGTTTGAACTATGTTATACTGAAAATAACAATATACTGATATAGTTCCAAGAATATTTTACAAAGGTTTATCATTTATCCTAGTACCACAAGCTGCTTTAGACTTTAATGAACACCTTTTTAATTACTGCAGTGCAGCTGGATTAACTTTTCCATAGATCCTTCATCATAGTTCTCTACTAAGGTCCTGACAAATTGCTAAACACATGCCTGGAGACTCACTGTGAACGCATATCATTGTTTTCCATCATAGCAGTGGAACGATCACAACCCAGAGTAATTTATGTTAATGAGAGAAGATTGATTAAGCACATAACGACCCTCTAAGGTGGCACAGCTGTCACAACCAGGAAGTGTCATCATGTATGTGAGAATATGCCAGACTATTACTACCCACTTTTTCTGTGTATGCATCTGCCTATGTGCAGATGCTCACGTCTAGAAAAATGTGTTTTCTAATAGTAGTAATAGTAGTTACAGTTACAGTAGTAAGTTGTGGTAATTTTAGGACATTGGTTCTAAGTCATAGTAATAGCTGCAACCAAGAGTTGAAACTTGCAACATAGAAAATGGAGCTGAGTAATCATTGAAGCTGAATATTTAGTAGATCATTCAAGCATAGAGGTTGTAAAGGGATGTTCATACTTGATCATTACATAGGGGGGCATTGTTTTCGTAGAATAGGTTCTGTGGGTTCTAAGACCTTTGTGTTAATTTGAATTTGTGTGCATTTAACAAAATGTTTTGAAAAAGATGAAACAGACCAATATGTGAGACATTATGTACAAAGTCATTAATGATTATTTATCTTCTTTAAGAAGCAGGAGCACAAGAAGTGAAATGACCATTTATTAAAAGTTAGAAATGCACAACCTGCTAATAATTGTTATACAAGGCCAATCAATGAGCTTTTTTCGCATCTCAACACAACCCAGCACGCTTTGTCAAAATGCATTATGTCAGATCTTAATTAATAATGATTTTTTTCCCCCCAACTGGCTGTATGATCATTAACAATGGCTTTTTGTGAGTTATGTTCAGGTTTGATCCTCATATTCTCTACTCATTTGTTTTAACTTTAATTGATTGCTAACTGTTTGATTAATGGAGACATTGTCTTTGTTTCCCATGTGATGAATACCTTGTTGGAATGTTGTACCACAGCTGCTGTAGACAGTGTTTAGAAAGTTGGAGGACACCAGATATAATGTAAGCAGTGTACATGTTTTACAAGCTGCATGTCAGGGCTATAAACACATTATTTTCACAGAGGTTTCAAAGTATAATCATTTCTGCTAGCTGCACCTAAATTTCAGATTGAGTAAGTCAGGGCCAGCCAAGTCAGGTGGCTGAACTTGTAGATGAATTCAAAGTTTATGAAGATAATATTTCAGTTCCCATCAGGTTGGGGATGTTAAACTCCACTCAATCCAGCTCTCCCTACTCTCCCCTCTCCTCACTTGTCTGCTTATTTTTATAGCCTGCCGTCCAGGAATCCATCAGTCTTTTCATGGCCTACGTTCACACCAGTGTCAACCAGGCAAGTGAAAAATACCAGCGCAATGAGAAGAGGTACAATTACACCACCCCCAAGAGCTTTCTTCAGCAAATCACCCTGTACAGAAACCTTCTGGAGAGGAGCCGTGCTCAGCTTCAGCACAAGATGAACCGGCTCAACAAGGGCCTTCAGAAACTCCAGACCACTGCAGCTCAGGTACACTCAAGGGTGCTTGTATTATATTTTCAAGAAGAATGCTCATTCTTGTGATTTGTGTACTTATGTTGTTCATTGCATCATTTTTATTATTGCTTTTGTCTGTTTCAGGTTGAAGACTTAAAAGCCAAACTGGCATTGCAAGAAGCTGAGCTGACCTTTAAGAACCAAAATATTGAAGCGCTTATAACAAAAATTGGACTGCAGACTGAGAAGGTTAGCAATAAGAGAGAAGCTGCAGATCTGGAAGGACAAAAGGTTAGATTACATGTCACATGCTGGTCGTCATTCACTTTTTATGGCATCGCACTTTTCATACCACATCACACCATCCATTACATGCACTTGTTGTGGTTTGTTTATAATGGTTGTTTTGGTTCAGGTTGCTGTCATGCAGGCAGAAATTGCTGTTAAACAGAAAGAATGTGAAAATAACCTTGCAAAGGCAGAGCCATCCCTAGCAGCTGCGGTTGCAGCACTGGACACTTTAAACAAGGTGTATTATTTAATCAAATTACATGTGATTTCATAAAATTGAACGTAATTCTCATTCTATCATTATATTTATATATGATATTCTGTTTAGGTGAATCTTACTGAGCTGAAAGCCTTTCCAAACCCTACAGCAGCAGTAACCAATGTTGCAGCAGCTGTGATGGTCCTGCTAGCTCCACGTGGTCGTGTGCCTAAGGATCGGAGCTGGAAGGCGGCACGGGCCTTCATGGGCAAGGTTAAGTTGTCATCATGTCAATCACATCTGCCTGATTAATGTCAATCTAATTTGTCAGAGAACCTTGACCCTGGACCTGCCCTGGACAGCTCTTCACTGCTCACATTATATCTTGATAGCTCTTTGAATATGCTCACCCACTCTAGATCTTTTCCTCTTGCTGTTATTAATGCAACTTGGGCTATAAAATTATGCATTTTGTTTTTCGTTTCTCAATGATTCACAACATCTTTTCTGTGCATCTTTGTTGTGGGAATTGCTTACCCATGTTTTAAAATACATTTGTTGAAGTACTGCTTGGTTTTCTCAGGTGGATGATTTTCTACAGGCCTTGGTGTCATATGACAAAGAGCACATCCCAGAGTCCTGTCTAACTGTGGTGAAACAAGAATATCTGAGAAACCCAGGCTTCCATCCTGATCTAGTTTGGACCAAATCTACAGCTGCAGCTGGTCTTTGTGCCTGGACTATTAATATTGTCAGATACTACGAGGTCAGAAATATCCCTTACATACAGTATGCTAGGATGATCTCTTCATCTCGTCCTAAGGAGTGTTTGTGATTTTCTTAAATATCTTTTTGTAGATTTATTGTGAGATTATTCCAAAAAGACGTGCATTAACACAAGCTAATGCCGAATTAGAGACAGCGACTGCCAAAATGTTGGCAGTTCAGAAGAAATTGGCGGTGAGTGCAATGTTATTATTGCACAAGTTAATCAGCTTAAATGCTAGATTTTGATAATGTTGTCTGCATTCCTTTCTTTGATTCTGAAGGATCTCGATGCCAGTCTCCAGAGCCTCACAGCTCAGTTTAAAAGGGCTACAGCTGAGAAAATCAGTTGTCAGGAGGAGGTGACGCGAACCACCCAGACCATAGAGCTTGCCAACCGACTAGTCGAAGGCCTAATGGTAAACAATAAGAGATAGAAGATTTTGGTTGTGTCATTGGGCCTGACCTGGCTTACAATTAACTGTCCACTTGCTGAGCGCATGCATGGAGAGGTGCTGGTTATCGAATTGCATCAGTAGTCTGGACACAAAGTTGTAATATCCTGGCAGGATAGTCTGACAGTTGAATGAACAGAAGAGGCAAGGGTAGATTTTACAGCCTGGCCCAGCAGTCCACTAAGGCCATGTGAGATAGATAGTGAGGGCTGGACCACAGAAAATGCATGACTGAACTGGGCAACTGGCAGGCTGAGCAGTTTCCAAATTGAGAAAGGAAGAGAGATGGCAAGAATGATGCTCTAACAGTGCCCTCTTTCTGACAATAAGACAGACTATTACTGCTGCTGATGTAGCCTGCGATACTGCATAAAAAAACATAGGTTTGCACATTTCTAAATATCTACTTTGTTTGAGGAGTTAGAAAATATGTTTCTATAGATTTTTTTCAACAAATTCAATAATCAAGAGGGAACTGATACTTAATTGACCAAGTTGCATGTCTGAACCCCAAATACCGCAAAGGTTTTGATTTTTACTTGAATATTGCATTCAGCTTTTGTCATTTCTATGCATGCTTTTAATTGGGAAGCTTTATTTTTATTGGCCCTAATTTGAAATAAAAGATGGTCAGTGCAGTGGCCATTTTGCTTGTTTGACTTTCTTATTTCAGAAAATAAATGTACTTTGCATGGAGCAGCTTGGCTTTTAAGCATATCAAGATAAATGTTTTGTCTTTATATCATTGACCTGGAAGCAATAGTGTACAGACTAATAAATCAGGCCGTCTATATTTAATCATTAACTTACCTCAAAGGCTCAACAGCTGTTGGAAATTAACAATGTCTCACCCCAGACTGAGTGATATTACAGGCGATCCATAATGCATTAGAGTAAAATTATAGTGATTTTTAACTGTCTGAGAATTTATTATGTGACATATACTAGATCCACAGCCCCTTGTACTAAAATGCCATGCATGATTTATTGTTGTAGAGAGTCACAGTCATAGTATTGAAGGCTTAAATAAATGCTAAATTGATGCTAAGTGGATTTCCACCAAAACTTAGAAAGCTATTGGAAAGGGTTTGCTATTACATAGTGTACTGTTATTATTGTCTTAGTTTTCACAATAAATAAGGGAGATACCCAGTGTGTACATTTTGCTAATGCCAAGATTCACCTTGTTGTGTACCTGAAGCACTACTGTAGGAAAAACCTCTTTTTATTTTTTTATTTTCTATTTATTGCTTACAGTCAGAGAGGGAGCGCTGGTCCCAGGCAATTGTCCAGTATGAAAAACAACAGAAAACCCTCTGTGGGGATGTCCTCCTCACTTCAGCTTTTGTCTCTTACATGGGTTACTTTACCAGTCAATATCGTGCGGAGCTATTTAACAATGTGTGGATTCCTTTCCTTCAGTCTCAAAAGGTAAGGTCAGATTTGTACAAGAATTAATGAAGTAAAATCTTTCTCTCTACATTCATCAGAGGTTAAGTTGTTGACTGGCATACACTTCCACTAGTGCTTAAACCATTGCGATATCAGTCCTCTGTTTTTGTTCCAGGTCTCTGTTCCCCTGACAGACGGCCTGGATCCAATCCTTATGCTTACAGATGATGCCACTGTGGCTGCCTGGCATAACCACGGCTTGCCAAATGATAGGATGTCTACTGAAAATGCTGCCATCCTGACCACCAGCGAGCGTTGGCCACTCATCATTGACCCTCAGCAGCAGGGTGTCAAATGGATCAGAAACCAACTTGGGTCAGAGATGAGGGTGGTGCAGCTGGGACAGGGAAGGTGGGAGGAAATGGAGTTTGATTCTATTTTCAGAGATTGATATTACAACTTTAAAATGTGCCTTTCCAACTGCAGATGTTTTTCCATCTTTCCCTTTTCTCACTGCAGGTATATAGATGTGATTGAGCAAGCACTTGTCTGTGGTGAAACAGTCCTGGTAGAGAATTTGCCTGAAAAGATTGACCCAGTCCTGGAGTCTCTGATAGGAAGAAAAACAATCAAAAGAGGAAGGTGTGTATTGAAACATTTTTGTGCTTTCAAAAATTTTAATCCATGCATGAGTTTATATACGCACTTTTCCCAATATTTCTGTGGCACAATAAGTGCAGATTTTCCAGATGGCTGAACCTTGCTGAACTTTGAAACACCAGTAAGACATGACTGAATGCATTATTATTGCCCACTCTTTCGATTATAAATGAATTTGCGGCACATGTCCTGAATCCCTGAGGCCAACATATTGATTGGCCGCTCAAGACGGGTGATAGATGTACATTTGTGTGTTTATATTCTTTAGGTGTGGTGAATATTGAACAGCTGAGCCTCAGCGTAAAAGCTGTATTGAAGACAGCCATGGTTATGTATAAGGACTCCTGTCTCCCACAAAATGCTGGCATGTAACACACTAGATTCAGTGGTCCTCCATCAATCCAATCCAATGAAAGAGTCAATAATTTTACAACACTTACAGGGGATGCTTCCTTAAAACTAACATTATAAAACTGACTTACTTCTTACTGTGATAATTTTTGATAATTCTTTACCACTTAAGTTCATTCATAATGCTAGACTATGCCATCATCTATCATTATCATGTATTATATCATGTCATATATNGATTAACATATTAAAAAAAAATCGCCAAATCATTCACACCTAATCTGAAAGACTTATACCGCTGCAGCACAGTCCAAATATGTTTCCAAATTCAGTATACCATTTCTGATAGATACAGCTATAACAAAGTTACTTTGCAAGTACTCCATTACTAATTAGCCTCAAAAAGAAAAATACAGTAAATTCCCTAAACTGAACAACCAACACCATAAATGGAAAAATACCACATATTGATGTTCTGCTTTGATTTCCTTCTCAGAAATGTTTACATCTTGCTCTGGTCCGTGTATGACCATGACTATTGAGTTTCTTGATGCATGTTCATTGAGCTCTTTTTGAAGTCCTGTCTGTCCAGACATAACAATTTATCATAGTAAATCTGATTATAAGTTTATTCCTTGTAGATGACCCATGCGTTTGTTTCTGTCGATGATTAATACAACCTGCTGGGGCAGCCATGATGGATCTGGTAGGGCTTCACAGCTGAAGTTCATTAATAATTGGAATGTTGTAGAGTGTGAAGTAATGAATACTAATTATTCCTTTCATGGCTGACGGAAGACTACAAGCCAATCCATCAGCAAGGACTTTAATTTGGTGGAGTAATGGTTCTATCAATAGTACATTAATTCTGGCTTGTGAAGATATAGAGTTGAACCATACCAAGGCCACGAGGAACCTGTGCCATAAAAATTGGGGCCTTGCCTGACATCAGCAGGGTAATTAGAGATAAATGAAAAGCCACCAGGTTCGTCAGACCAGTGCTAATTTAATTGAAATGCAGGAACATATAAGTATTGGCTGGCATTTTGATATTCTTTCATATTTATTTTATTTTATAAATGATTTATTTTACCTGCACCTTGAGCCTGTTCTGAGTTGAAGAAAAAATGTGTTCAAATATGCTAAAATATGCTGCCTGTCATGGTTGGAATTAGCTACAAAACTACCTGAATCTTAAAGAGCTTGCCTCTAAATGATTTTAAACTCATTTTAAAAAATTTGATGCGGGAACTTTTGGTCAATGTTGTGATTGATTACTGCTGCCTTCTTTTTGATTGCTACTAGTGACTTCAAAATGTATACATTTCATATCCATTTCCTTTCATCTGATGACTTGTTGTACATTTTAGAATGCATTGTATCTATTGCTGTTCTGAACNTTTTTTTTTTGCGGACAAGAGATTTGAAATATCAAGTACATTGTGTCTTAATTAAATAAAGGTTATTTGAGAAAATTCAGTCATATTGGTTTGCTGCAGAAGCAACATTTAGACCAACACAACATTTGCAATATGTTAAAGAGTGTAGTCCAAAACAGCTTACAAGATACAGACGGTCTGCAGTGGCATAGTTCTGGTTGTTTTGAAATCTACCGCAGCTTTATATTGTTCATTATCAATGTTGACAAAAATAATAAGACAAACCTTTAAACATAATTTTCCTTCAAACAATATACAGTATGAAGTCATCTTGTATCATGTTATCTACTGTAGGTACATCCTTATTGGAGGCAAGGAATGTGAGTACAGCAGTAACTTTCGACTCATTCTTCACACCAAATTGGCCAATCCACATTTCCCTCCTGAGCTACAGGCCCAGATCACCCTTATTAACTTCACTGTGACTCCAGTGGGCCTGGAGGAACAACTTCTGGGACAGGTAGTGTCCTACGAGAGACCTAACCTGGAGGCCCTAAAGGTAAACACATTAATATCTTGTGAAACTTAAAGACACAGAGTGAAGCATTTTGTCTGCACAAGAGCATACGTCAAAATATCAAAAAGGAAGATATATAAACTAGAATTTTTATTCACCAAGATGGAGCTGACTACACAACAGAACCACTTCAAGATTGCGCTGAAGAAATCCGAAGACGAGCTGCTGAGCCGCCTTTCTGCAGCCCATGGCAATTTTCTGGGTGATATTTCTCTGGTGGAGCAACTTGAAAATACAAAAAGCACAGCTGCTCACATTCAGTGTAAGGTAAGGTTATTACATCACATGGTTCTATGCTTTTATGTATTTATTTCTTAATTTTGTTGATCACTCAGGTGGTTTTTAAAGTCATAGAACTGCTTTATTTTGCTACATTAGCTGTAAATGGTATGTAGTTAGGAATATGTCTAATGAGAGGGTTTTAGAGCATGACTGAGACCCTAATAGCTCATCTTGTGCAATTGGAACACACAGGTGGTGGAGGCCAGAGAGAACGAGACAAAGATCAACGAGGCTCGAGAACTATACCGCCCAGCAGCTGAGAGAGCATCGCTCCTCTTCTTTATCATCAATGACCTCAGCAAGATTAACCCCATGTACCAGTTTTCACTCAAGGTGAAACCTTCACCCCCAGGGGTGCACTGTTACACATATTTCTCAAATTCCAGTTTGAATATTTTTTTCCCTTAGGCGCAGCACTACATGTACAAATGATTTTGAATATGACACATTTTAAGTCCCATATTTTGGGGCCTCGATCCAGCACAACTTGCTGTCCTGTACCTTGTTAGTTATCTCTTTTTGTTGTGTTCCAGACTTTCAACTCAGTGTTTAACAAAGCAATGGAGTGTGCAGAATGGGATGAGGATGTGGGGACCAGGGTGCACACCCTCACTGAAGCCATCACCTATTCTGTATTCCTGTACACCAGCCAGGGCCTGTTTGAGAAAGACAAGTTAACCTTCTTGTCACACATTGCCTTCCAGGTGAGGGACTGAGGTCCGCCTCAAAGGTGGGGAATGCTGTCATTCTCATCAATCAAATTACTTTTCTGCCCCCACATTAACTTCAATTAAAAGCAGCCAGCAATACCATACGCTGCTATTGATTACCTTTCACACTTTGCTCCATGGCTGCTGTTCAGACAGTTGGTTCTGACAGGGGGTTGGTTCTTATGGCAGAATGCAATTATTTGTCATTGCGGCAACTGTTTTCTTCATAGAAATTGTGCTAGTTTGAAGGCTGTCCTTCATAAGGCTATTTTGCATTCACTGCAGCCACATATTCAATTCAGCTCATAAAGGTTAACCCAGTCCTAGAGTTTTCCTTTAGTTTCTTATTGATCATTAAAAAGAGGTCAAACACTGCTCTTGGTCCTTTCCCTTAGATTTTGCTCAAGCAGGGCCTGATTGATGCCCAAGAATTTGACTTCCTGCTGCACTTCCCAGTGGAACCTAGTAAAGTTAGTGCACTGTCTTTCCTTTCATCACATGCCTGGGGAGCTATTAAGGTACAGTACAGGTCTTTTGTGGATGGGGTGTAAAATCACTGAGGGTGTACCTTTTTTACTGCTCTACTGTAAAGTAAAGTAAACAATGCCTCTTACATTGACTTAGAAAATATCTACAATGGAGGACTTCTGTGGACTTGACAAAGACATGGAGAGCTCACCAAAACGCTGGAGGAAGATTGTTGAATCCAGTTGTCCTGAAAATGAAAGGCTGCCTCAGGATTGGAAGAATAAAACTTCCCTACAGAAGCTCATTATTCTGAGAGCACTCCGCCCCGATAGGATAACCTATGCACTTAAGTCAGTAAGTGGCCAAGGCACATTTGGATTTATAACAACTGTATAGGACTAACTTTTAATAATGTTAAATTGCAGGGCATTTGTGGAGGAAAGAATGGGAACCAAATATGTGGAAAATGCCCGGTTGGAATTTGAAAAGTTGTTTGCGGATAGTGGTCCCTCAACCCCTGTGTTCTTCATACTCTCACCTGGTGTGGATCCACTCAGAGATGTAGAGAATTTAGGTACTATGTATGCTGTACTTGTTACTTACAGTTCATATACAATATTACTTGTTCTGGATAAAATATCCAAATATTCTTTTTTTGCAGGTTTAAATCTGGGATTTTCCATTGACCAGGGCACTTTACACAATGTATCCCTGGGGCAGGGCCAGGAGGAAGTAGCTGAGAGGGTTCTCAGGAATGCTTCTAAACAGGGACACTGGGTCATTTTCCAGGTAGAGGATTATGCTACTCACTCTGTAGGTACTGTAACTGTAGTGATTACAGGCAGTACTTGAAACATTCCTGTACTGCTCCTAATGATTTGATCTCATCCCCTGAGCAAGGGAAATAGACTCAATTTAGTTCAATAAAACCTATAATTGGCTAGATCAGCTCCATAAATGGCTTCTTCAGAGAGAAACCTGTAAGTTAATCAGTGTGGTGTTTTCTTTCAAATTCAGAGTAGATAGAAAGGTTTTTTTATCTTACTCATTTTAAACAAACAAAAAAGGAAAAACATGACTATAAATAATTTTAAGTTTGTTTTATTTATTTGAAAAAGGGACAATGCACATGTAAACAGATTAAATGCAAATGTACCTGCCAATTTTCATCAGCAGTCCTTTTGCCTACTGTTATTAGGCATTCAAAAACAATAAATGAATAAAAAGCAATAACAACAATTAAGAGGCCCCACATTATGATGTACACAGAATGAAATTAGCATTATTTTTGTTAGTTTAAAACAAAATGAACATAGCGTATTTATTTTATGATAAACATTTTTGACGGACAAAACAATCTTCTTGAATAAACAGCTTTTTTTTTACCCTATTGCCTGATCTACAACCCAAGTTTAGATGGTATGAACATTAATACATATACTTTGACTTATTTTTTTGCAGTCTGTATGAACACAAAAACATTTAAACTAATCTTGGGAAAATAAGGCTTTTAACATTTTGAATGGTGTTTTATGTCCTCAGAACACTTAAAAGACATTTTAGCAAAGATGCAAGTAGATCAGTCCAGTACTTCTATACCTTCTTTCACAGGCATACTTTTTTAATGTGTGCAGATTGTGGTCTTGTGTTTTTTGCTCTAAAGTCTAATTTAACCTTTTGTATTAATGTTGCCATTGTAGAACCGTAAATAGGTTTTAACAAGGGACTTGATGCAATGCAATATAGTCACAGAGCCTGGCTTGTGGAATTGTTTCTGATAACAGTTTGGGTGGTCCTTTTGGTCTTTGGTTCCAAGACAAAAAGATCAGCAGGTGAGATTCATCTCACCCCAATACACATTTTCACTGAAAGTTAATGTGAGATTTATTTCAGCAAAGTAAGGTTCAGTGAATGTAAGTCCATACTGCAGTGCCTCACCAAAGTTTGCCACAGTAATCACTTGCACATGTCCTGCCTCTATCTACTTATTGATTATTTTTAGATTGTGTTGCTTGTCTGAACTGAAAACGGTTAAAGCATTAGACTTGTATTTTTAATAATTTATTTGATTATTATCACATTTCTAGTCCACTCCAATTTTTTGTAATCCTTCCATATGTTTGCCATTCAGAATGCTCACCTCATTGCTCGCTGGCTGCCCTCTCTGGAAGCTCTTTTGGAGATGATGGCAGTGGACAGTCATCCCAGCTACAGAGTTTTCATCACTGGGGAACCAGCAACAAGTCCTGAGCAGCACATAATCCCTAGAGGCATACTGGAGAAGGCCATCAAAATTACAAATGAGCCCCCAACTGGCATGAATGCCAGTTTGCATGCAGCCCTCAGTAATTTCAGTCAGGTATGCAGAAAACTTGTTCTAGAAATGGTTTATATTTAAAATTTGATGGGGTTTTGCTTTTTTTCTTGCTTTTTTTCATTTGTTTGTTTTGCTTTTGTAAACCTTTTTTTCCCTCTTGTTTCAGGACACCCTGGAAATGTGTTCCAGAGAACAGGAGTTCAATGCCATGTTCTTCTCCCTCTGTTTCTTTCACGCCTGTGTCACAGAGCGGCGTAGATTTGGTCCACAAGGGTGGAATCACAACTATCCCTTCAGCACAGGAGACCTCACCATCTCCGTCAATGTGTTGTACAACTACATAGAAACCAACACTAAAGTATGTTTAAATTACTGTAAATCACTATTTTTTAAAGCTAAATTAACATTTTAAATGATTTATTTTAAATACTTTTCATAAAACTTTTAGTTTGTTTTCTCCACTATCTTCTGAGCTGATCAAATTTAGAATAATAATGGTATTAGCAGTGCCATTATTGTTAGACAGGAATGTTGAATTGCTGTGCAGTGTCTCCGATTATTTCTTGAAATCCTTTGTTCCAGAGTTATTTGTGAAAAATGTTCATTCCCCCCTTTTTTTTAAATTTCTTATGAACTATGAACACCCAACCTATAATTTAGCTTTATTTCACAAAGACAAAAAATCCATTCCTTCAGTCCTGCACTTCACACAACTCCTAATGCATTTCTCTTAGAACTCATATTACTCTGGTCATAACCAATTACATCTCGTAGGTTTTCTGCCCTCCAAAAACGAATGTCCTTCATTATGTTAACCAAACAGTAACCTGTATGTGCGTATACAGAGAATTCATTAGGGGGGCAATGAAGCGTCATCCTAAATGTAATTACATGCAGCCAATGTGACAGTTCACAACGCTACATAAGTGATCACTGCAATTAGAGCTGATGAAGGAAGCAATTTGCAAAACAATACAGGTACAAATGATTGTGAACCTACAGCTTTTGTAATTTGTTATGAATCACAGGTTCTTTTCTTCCTCCTTCACCCTCAAGGATCATAATCTCCTGCTGAGGGAGCGACTACACTGTCACACATTAGATCAGTTTGTGTAAAGAAACATCATTTTCCTTCATTTTCTTTGTTATCATTATTAAATGAGCTTACCTGTGATGTGATTAGTTGCTGCTTGAAGTTTCAATGGATGAGTGGGGAAAAATAGAAGTGTTAAAACCATTCTGAAATTATTTACGAGATTATTATAAAATGTTAACCGTCGCTTTGAATAATTTGAATAAATATTTGTACTTTTAGAGACTCTTCTTTTAATTTTGCAATGAAATATCTCCAAGCAAACTAAGTCTGTTCTAGTCCATGCAGGTGCCATGGGAGGACTTGTGTTATCTTTTTGGAGAGATCATGTATGGGGGCCACATTACTGATGGCTGGGATAGAAAGCTGTGCAAGACCTACCTGCAAGAATTCATGAATCCAAAAATGGTAAGTTGTTGGTAAATTTTTCTTATGAGAATAATTGTTCATATTCAGATTTGTATTTGCTTTACTTTAAACATAACAGTTGCACTTAAAGTTGATTTCACCTATGATAAAAGCACACGTTTCTAAATTATGCATAATTTGAACAATTAATTTTAATGAAAGACTTTTGAATGTGGTCATGTTGATTGCTACAGTCTCAAATAGATTCAATTTGTTTGAAAAGGTTAATAGAATTCTTTTGTCATTGTCAAGGTAAAGGGTGCCCTCTTGGGATGTAAAACTGAACTGCAATATTACACTCACTAACATTTCTTCACTTCACTCAAACAGGAATTGCTGTTTTACTTTTGCCTGGTCTTGCCTGTAGTCCTGTCAATCAGTCTAATCTTTCCTCAAAGGTTTAGGTAAATATATGATTTCAAAGTAGTTAAACTTATCTTTCTGTATTGTACATTTTCAATTCATAGTTTGAAACAGAGCTCTACTTGTGCCCGGGGTTCTTGGCTCCTCCATATTTGGACTACACTGGTTACCACAGTTACATTGATGAACATCTCCCCACTGAGAACCCAACTTTGTACGGTCTCCATCCCAATGCTGAGCTTGAGTGTCTTACTGTCATCTCAGACAACCTCTTCAAATCTCTGCAAGATCTGCAGCCACAGGACTCTTTCGGAAGAGACAGGGCAGCTCAGAGCACAGAAGAGAAGGTGTGGAGGCAGAAAGAAGCTTTCTCTTTCAAAGCTGCTTAGAATACGGAAAAGAGAGAAACATGTAGCCTATACTTAACTGAGTTTATTGTATTTGGCAGGTTATATCTATAATTGAAGATATTCTTGAAAAACTTCCTGAGGAATATAACGTGATAGAGATGATGACAAAGACAACAGACCGAAGCCCCTACACTGTAGTGTGCTTTCAGGAGTGTGAACGTATGAATCTTCTGCTAGGAGAAATAAGAAAGTCCCTCAGTGAGCTGGATCTTGGCTTAAAGGTACAGTTTACTGTGACTGTGTACTCTGTTATATTCTGTACAGCACTAACAGTAATGTCCTGAAGTAGCAAAGGATTTTTTTTCTATCCACAGGGAGAACTCACCATTTCCTCTAGTATGGAAACTCTGCAGTCTGCACTATTCAGTGATTTTGTCCCAGATTCTTGGGCAAGACTTGCATATCCCTCCACTAAAACACTGACACAATGGTAACTTCATCAGGCAGTCATTTGTATTTTCTTTTTTTTTTTTAATTCCAATGGCCTTTTTTTTGTATCCTTTTTCAATATACAAGTCTGTATGTATTCCCCTTCACCATACCACGTTATTGATAAAGGATCATTAATTTTTAGGTTGGGAGATCTAATAAGTAGATGTCACGAGCTGGACAGTTGGACTCAAGATTTTGTTCTACCTGCAGTTGTTTGGCTCTCAGGACTCTTCAACCCAAAGTCCTTCCTTACTGGTGAGATTCCAATCTGTGAACAAGATGATGATTTCTACAAGACTTGTGCTCGTAGAACCAGAAATATCAACATACTGTTGTTTTATAGCTGTGCTGCAAAGCATTGCTCGCAAGAATCAGTGGCCCCTGGACAACATAACTCTGACTGTGGATGTAACAAAGAAGATGAAAGATGACTTTGGGCATCCTCCAAGGGAGGGAGCTTACATCTATGGGCTCTTCATGGAAGGTTAGATATACTTCACCCAAAAATGAAATTCATTAGTGACTACTGTTGTCTTAAAGGTGATCTATAGAACTATGGTTCCTCCCGGTTAGTAGGCGCCGTTTTCTTGCTCCTACCGTCAGCTGCACCGGTTGCCAGGTTGGCCGAATGTCCGCGGGGGAGAAGC
>JAPMNP010716160.1:0-21005 GCA_029874935.1 Atherina boyeri | reverse complement strand
CGGATCAACACCTATGTGCTGTAGTGGGTTGCAGTGCTAAGAAGAGAGATATTGGGATTAGCTTTCATCATTTACCACAGTGCAGGCTCCGCCCACAACGCAGAGGAGAATTACTAATGAGCTACTGCCGCTCTGCAGAAGCAAAGTCCTGGAAAATAGCACATGTTTTGTGATTTGGGCTAAAAACGGCATAATCATAATTTAAAGACCACTGAGAACGCTTTAAAACAGCTCAAAAGATGATCGGAGTGGGACTTTAATATTATTCTAAATACGCATTTTCCCGATGTTTGGTTCTTCTTTTTTATGATCAAATTTAATAGAATTTGTTGACTAATTGTTTATAATGTAAGATTATTTGGGTTGATACTTATATTCTGCAATTAGACAAGACACAAGGGTCATTAACTTTTGTTTTTTGTTTTTTAATGGAGCAGTCTGATAAAACTCATAAATATCTAAGCTAATCTGATCTTTTTAGATGACTGAAATGAGTGATGAATTCCTCTTCTTTTTGGTCATCATTTTCACATTGTCAGACCTTATCTCTCTCATCGATCATCATATACTGCATATCATTAAATCCTATCATAAAATTCAAACCAATTAAAAGTCACAGTACTTGGTTAAAAAGCAATGTGATATGTAATTATGGCAATATTAAATTGTCATTAAACATGTCCATCATTTTAAAAGATTACATCCTTTTCTTTCAGAGGCTTACAGTTTTTGCGGGATAGGATGTACGTAGATGGCATAAATGTGTCATGTACACTCGGAAATGTCAAAAATCATCTTTCAGATTGGAAGTGCAATTTCTAAGAAATAAAATATCACTTCATTCAAAGTTAATCCAAGAAGTGGAAAATCACTGGGCATCATTTTCAGTCAATCTATCTGTCTGATCCAATAGGTTTCTACAGGTAACCTTTTTTTTTTACCAAAGCTGAGCAGTCAGTGGACTCATATAATCATAGGTGCAGCGATCTAGACCTGTTCCACCACATCTCACAGGTCTGGATTTCATTGCAAATGGGCTATTTCCAGCTCCACAAACTAAAAAATGTTGGAGTGGTTTCAAGCAGAAGCAGCTAGGGGTGAGAGCAGTTTTATATTAAGAGGAGAATCGTTATCTCTCTTTTGGAGGGCAGTCATGTGCTCTATAGTTGAGCCTTGATAAGAAAGATGGAAATCTTAAAAACAAAGCAATGTCTCACGTGACATGACTGCAGCACAAGTTCATCTGACTCCTCATTCAGAGCATGATCTGAAGCTTCTTAATTCTTAGCGTTCTTGCCCGTTATAATTCCCAGTGAAACTAGCTGCAGTGGAGTATGACACACCACTAGCTAGAGAAAGTGCCAATGGTGGACAGAAAGTAGACATAAACGTCTTCAGTTAAATATGTTGAGGGTACAAGCTGCAAATAAATTGGCTTCCAAAAATCTGGGCATCTAATACTGTAGGTTTTTTTAATAATAAAAAAGGTATTTTTAAGCAGTCTTTTTAAAATAAATTGCCATGCACCTGCTAAAACAACCCAGTTAAATCATTTCTTATCACAAGTGGTATCGTGTTTACTCTCAATACTCTAGGGCTGCATTGCATTCAGATCTGGTTCAGTAACTATTATTACCTCCCAGTGGAAAGGCCTGTAACTACAACAGCACAAAAGGATGCCATTATATTGTATCCTGCAGGCTGTGTTGGAGCACAGTTTCTGATAGTCAATTCTTTTTTGGAGATAAATAGGCTAGTTCATTATTTCTGACTGGATCACAGACGTCAGCCCAACACAGCAAGACTGAGACTGAGCTGCTGATTGTCTTGTCTTGTCAATTGTCAGCTAAAACCTATTTATCGCCTCTCTTTTTGTCTGGAAGTTGTCAGTTTTAGAACCTCAGTGTGAAACCTTATGGTCAGTAAATGTGTTTAAGTGAAGAAAAGTGACCTGTGCCAACTTTTGAGGCCTACTGTGCAGAACACTCACTGAAAACTAAAGTCTGGTTGTCATAAGCTAAAAACATAATCATTGGATATGTAGTTGAATACTTTCAAACACACTGAATTCATAAGCCAGATGTTGGGTGTTACTGGATTTTTTTGGCCAGCATAAAAAAGGCTTCAGATAAAATGTCTGTTTCTTTTGATAGAGCAAATGAATAGAGGATGGAATGCATAAATTTAATGAGTTTTTCCCCAATATCTGAATCAGATTGTATATATAATCTTTGTTTTGTACAGTGAAACCGGAATCAGCTCACAAGATTTGAGTTTTCAAATAACTTTTACTATGCCCTCAGGTTCGAGTTCATGTTCAAGTTTATTGTCATATGCATTTAGGCACCAGGTACCATAAGCAATGAAAAAAAGTTTGCACTGGCACTTTTCCGCAATCGTAATCATCTTGTTAGGGTTATAGACTATGTACAATCACAGCAAGAGAATACTATGTAATGGAGAATTAAAAGGCTTTCTAAATACTTGGACAGCTCAAACCTAGTTACAACGGTCAACACCCCTGGCTCCTCTAAGCACTTTCAAAATCAAAATGAGGGATTCCCACAGAGGTGCAATCTGTAGGTTTTACCGTGGTCCTTTTCCAGAGAAAATGGGTAAAATGGAAGTTAAAATGAACTGAAAACTAGCTCCTTGCTCAAACATTTGCTTTTAAGTTTTTCCCTCTGTTGTAATACTAAAAAAGTGAAAGATATCAACTAAACTGTAATCTTTTATAGGAAAAAAATCAAGTAAGGTAGCATCTTTAACTTTGCTGCTTTATGAAAATGGAATCACTCACTTGTTCAGCTATTCATAACAAACTGATATTCTATAATATTTATTCTAAAATTTCTGCACACTGATGTAAATCTTACAAAGGTGTCCATTTTTAACTTGGCCCATATCATTCACAGTATAAATAAGGAGGTTTTACTTGACCTTAGTTGTGGTATCTACACATTAAGCAACAGAACTGCAACAAGCTGTGATATACAGTATAAGTCATGGAACATTTCAATACTTAATTGTAAATTGTGTATCAGCTAATGTCAATAACCTTACTGAGTTGATGTGCATTTGTTGCCAAGCAACACCAGAAGCATTGCAAAACCCTCTGCATTAACAATCATGCTACAATTAATTGAACTGTCCCTATGCTTATTTTGGTTAGAGTATTACCCACAGTACCTACAGTGAGTTTAGAAAACATTTGGTGCATTTTGTTCCCAAAGGTCCAGGAATTAGTCTCATCAGTTCCCTGACAGTTATGGGCTGCTGTTAAAAGAATAGAGGATTGTACACAGTAGTAAACACAGCCTTCTCTAATCTACTTTGATATATTTGGACATCATCATATTCAAGATAACCTAATATATTTCATGAAATAGTAAAATGTCTCACTTTGGGTGTATTTTCTATGTTCTATTGTGAATAAAAGATTGGTTTATAATATTTACAAATTATTGCATTTTTTTTAATTCAGGTTATAGTAACAACTTAAAGCGATATAATGAAAAGTTTCCCGTATCATTTTGTTTTGCTATTTAAATTATTCCTGATGTTGCAAAATTAGGTGATACCGTATAAATTCAGTTTTTCATAAATATCCATCTCCTAATTTGTACTAAAGTTGCTTAGATAGCTCTCTGCAAATGTAGCTCTCAAAGACAAGAGCTACAATTTATCTGCAGTTACATCCAAGTATGTGATCTGGTTTCATAAATCAGAATTACAGCTAATTTACAGCTGTAATTGTAGCTGCTGGTTGTTTCAGAAGGGCCAGATTTCAGCTTACCCTATAAGTTTTTCAAATAGAATTTAGCTCAGAACTTGTTGCTGATATTTCTCCATTATTCCTTTTTGCTACTGAACATGTGCTACGGGTCACTGTCCTGCTGAAAGATTCAACACCTATGTTTCAAACCTAGTTTTCTCTCACTACATCAGACATTTCACTCTGAAAATAGCCTTGCAATCCCATGATTTCATAACTCCTTTGATACAGTCAATGGTCACAAATGTGGGTAAATGGACTGTACTCATATAGCATTTTTTTTTGTTATTTTTCCCCCACTAATCAAAACGCTTTTACATTTAAAACCATATCAACCCATTTGAGCACTCACTCATACAGCAGTAATTATCCGTGTGATTCTTTTAACACTATCACACACATTAACTGTAAAAGTTAAGTTGACTTTTTAATTTTCTAATGTTATTTAAATTCCATCAGGTGAAGTTACTGTTGACTACTTTTTGTTTTTACTGTTCAAGCGAATATAAATGTTAACATATTATAGCTATGGCAAACTGGCATCTAAGCTATTTGCTGACTAAATGACACAATGTTGTTTAGATCAACATAATATCATAATATGAATACAGGAACCCTGTCATGACCATTGTTTTAAATATTTCAATGATAGTATCAGGGAGAAATTAAGCCTTTACTAGGAAGCTGGATTAACATATCTCTCCCCATTACGAGGGTTGACTCACTGAGTGATTCGCAATAAGCAAAAGTGGTACTAAGAAGCTGGTTATCAACTCGGTCAATCAACCCAGGGTTTTCCAATCTTGATCAGTGCATGCTCACATAAAAGAGGTGGAGTTTGAAGCATCTTTTTCAACAATCGTCCTTCAAAAGTATGAAGCATTCAACCACATTATTCAGGCCAAAAGTAACACTGCTACCAGAAACAAAACACAAACAAAACCAGGAAGGAATGCTGGCATAAAAGTGTTGATTCTGTTAATGCGCAAAAATATATATACGGGCTGTCAAATGATTGAAATTTTTGATCAAATGAATCAGAATTTTCAGTGGATTAATGAGGATTAATCATTATTTGCAATTACACCTGAATCCTAACCATTTTTCCCCTGAAATGCATACCAAAAGATAAATAACAGGACAGTGTGGACAAAGCTTCTCTTTAACTGTTATTGGACAAAGCACGCATGAAACATTATGCTCTTTTATTGAACAGAGACCATGAACACTTTACGTAGGACGTGCACAGATTGTCTATGATGTGAGAAATCCCACTCTAATAAAATATATTTATTTTTGATGGCCGCACTTGACTTCGAGCTGTAACCGTTATTATTGTCCGGCAGTTAAACGGTGCACAGTGACGGATAATGTAGCAATATTACTGTCTGGGTAGAAATCGGGAGAAAGGTTGGTCCGGGAGATTTTCGGGAGGGGCTTTGAAATCTCAAAGTCTCCCGGGAAGGGTGGCAAGTATGCCTCAAGCTTGAACAGCTCAGGTGAAATTGAAACTCCTTGTTACAAATCTTGCAAATAACCTTGTAGGCCTACTTGTTAACTGTACCATCTTCATTCGTATATATATACATACATACATATATACATACAAATATATATATATATGTATATATATATATATATACATATATATATGTATGCATATATATATATATGTATATACTGTACATAGATCAGATACACTCTGATCACTCTTTTTATTGTCTTACGGCCCAGACGTTTGTGGCAGAGCTTCCTCAATACTTTCCTTTATATTTTCCATTCAGTTCTTCGTAAGCTTAGCACCGCTATGTGAGTGTGTTTTGTGTGTGGAATATTAAATCCACCTGTGACGGCACAAGTTCCATAAATTCATGTTTCTGCTGTTCTGCCATGGGTGACCATTTTCATTAACCTCATTATTTCCGTTGTAGCCCTAGTGGAGCTTAACGGACTTGGGAACAAGTCAAGAAAAAGAACAAAAACATACTTCAAAGAATTCAAGCATAACATTTGATGTAATGAATAAATGTTTGTTAAAATTTTTAAAAAAAAGAAAACGTCTCAGTTCCTTGACCTTCACCAAATGTGTTACAGAACAGCCTGAAACCATATTCCAGATTGCACCAAGTCAGCCTGAAGCTATTTTATTGTTATGTGTAATGTTTTCTTCTTCTTTTTTCCCTAATAAAACTCGCTTGATTCTTCAAAGATTTATTTCACAGATTTTTTTCTCTTGCACCACATCCTAAAAGCATCTCCAAAGTTTAATGACAATGGCCATCTTGGCTTGGCAACTAAAAACAAAGCTAAACACAATCAAGCTTCCTTTTTCTGAAGAAAAGCCATCAGTCACTGGCTAATCTTAGTCATGTGAACACTGATAATTAACCACAGGATAATTTTTTCCCTTATTGTTTGAGGAATTAATTTAATTCAATCAAAATGATATTAATAATTGAGAGTAGGAAACATTTTATTTCTTTTTCTGCAAACATGTTTGATCTTTTTCCTAAAAATGCATCTTTTGCTACAAAAATGGTTTTGTCTGCATGTACTTTTAAAAATGTAAAAAATTCTGCAGATTCAATTTAGGTTGCTTATAATTGTAACAAGGACTGAAATAGCCTTGTTCAGGAGGACAATGGGTCCAGAAGCCGAATGCTCAGAAAAAAGACCAGTGCCATTAACATTCCCAGATTCCAGTCAAACAGAGTGAAAGCACTTTGAGATGAAATGTGCTAAAACAAGCAGAAACCAAAAGGTTGACAGCCCTGCAGTCAAGTGGGCCACATTTTCCCACCCTGATATCACAATACCACTGAATACCTAAATAAGTCCAATGATGGTGACATGAACAGTCATAAGTGTTTTAGCAGAACAGTAGGGTCCTACAGTAGATAATGTGAGCCAGGAAGTTTTAATTGTGTGGCTTCTTGGAAACCTAAGATTTTATCATCATACCAATGCTTGAACTTCATAGTTTTCTCACCTTTAGGAATTCCAGAAAAGCTGGTTTGGACATGCAAGCCTTCTTAATGAGAGCCATAGCATTGGTGAAGTTGTTCACATAATCACTGTACACATCCAGCACCATGGACTTGGAAAACTGTAGGAACGAAAAGCACAATTTATTATAGGATCCACAATAACATGGTGCAGAGCTCCACCACATCATATCTCCATATTACAGCATCATCCTCATTTGTAATTTCTGTAATATCTGACACAATGCAATGGTAACTTAAGTGTAAAGAGAAAGGGTAGAGAAATTGTACAAGTATCATGCTAAGTGCTTAAAAAGGACGTATTCACTATTTTATGATTCCAAACTACCCTTCATGAGTCATTTTAAAGTTTGATAAAGAGGAGTGCGGTTGAATGATCTGTGTGGATGTAAGTGACGGGCAAATGTATGATTTCTTTTTTTTTTCTGACATCAATTAAACCTTCACCAACGAGCTGATAGTCACAAAGTGAAGAGTAATGGGAATCTTGCAAATTGCATAAAGGAATTTACCCTCCTCTGCTCTAAGTGTCCCTAAGGACCCTTCGGCTCAGATATTACCACAAGCCCTGCAGGTACAGATGTACTACCACATGAAAAAAAGGAAAGGGCAGCAAAATGAGGGATGAACAAAGTCCCAGTGCTTTCCTTGACCAATGTGGCCTTATTGGTCACATATCAATGGAACAGAACTTTAATAGCCTGCTGAATAGAGAATCAAAAAAGCCCCTTAAATAGGCAAATAATGAGGAGACCATATGATGAAGCACATTGCAGAAACTCACAAAAGAAACCTCACCCCAAACACTGCCATACTATCACTAAGCAATGTAAACATGTCGAACACATAGCATTGGATGCAGTTAAGCAATTCATCACAATTCTAATTGATTTCATATTTGAGGTAAACTATACATGCTTGCTCATCAGATCTCTGCGGCTAAGAATGTAGTATGGAGTTAAATAGAGATGGCAATACAAATACGATTGCTTCCACCTAGAATGTTGAAGCTTGGATTGCATTTCGACACAAAGCTAGAGTAAACATTAACACATGTGAATTCATCTGAAAAAGACAGTAGGGGCTACACCCTCAATGAATTAAATCATTTTATGTGTCAGGGCATTATAAAATAAAAATTGGTATTTACCAGGTTTTAAAATAAGTAAATGTCTCAGATTAAGAATAACACATGAAGTTACAGTGTCATCATCTACTCTAACCAAAAACAGAAAAGTAGTGAGTGATAAATAAATATGAAAAACTAAGTAGCTTGTGGAAACAACTTTAGCATTAAACCTTGAAAGAATAATTTTCTGTGTCCATTTACGCCACTTCACTATGTTACTGAAGTTTATGGATATTTGCAGTTAATTGGTTATGCAAAGCTCTCCATAAATCCAACCACAACACTTCAGTCAGGCTGAGGTCTGGATTTTGACTGGGTCTTTGCAACACCTTCATTCTTTTCTTTTTCAGTTGTTCTGTTGGAGCATTGCTGCTGTGATTTATATAATAATAATAATAAACTTTATTTATATAGCACCTTTCGAGATATAAATAATAATATATAATCGATATGTTGCCAGTTTTACCCAAGATTTTTGTGTATGAGAAATGTCTTAACATACTTTTCTATACAAAATAATTTATGGTCTACTTTATGACTGCAATGTGTCCAGGCAAAACAACTCCAAATCATCACCTCTCTACAACCATGCTTGACAGTAGGTATGATATTTTTGTGCTGATATCCTGTATTAGGTTTACACCAAACATATTGTTGTGCATTATGACCAAAACATCTCCACTTTGGTTGAATTTGTTCTATAAGCATTCTTATTTGTTCAGATTCAATTTGCACACCAAAGCAATGCTGCCGTGTTCTTTCTAAAAATAATAGGCTTTCTCCTGGCAACCATTCAGAATAAGTTGTGCTTGTACAGTATTTTTCTAATTATACTGTCATGAACTTTACCATTTAACAATCTAACTGTCTGTTGGAACATCTTTGAGCATTGCATGGTCTGACCCTGGGGTGAACTTGCTGGAATATCCTCTCCTGGGAAGATTGGCAACTGCTTGAAATATTTTGTTGTAAATAATCTCTCTCATTGTTAAATGATGAACTCCAAATTATTTAGAAATAACCTCATAACCTTTCCCAGCAGCAACTGTTTCTCTAAGGTCATTGTTAATCTACGTCTTCCTTGGTATTGTGTCGACACAATGCTCCAGAGGAGCAAACTGCCAAAAACATCTGCTTTTATGGAGGCACTCACCCATACCAATGATCAATTAATCAAGTGCATTTGATTGCCACCACCTGGTCTTTATGTATTCTCTCAATGTCTGTGGAAGTAGCCAGAGTGTACTAAGCTTTCCAAACACTAGTTTTGCATTTTGGCTTAGTTTTTCTTTTAAATAAATAATGATCCAGTGTAATATATTATGCATTGTTAATCTGAGAATGAGATGGGCAGTAAGTGGCAAGTTTCACTGCTATTTCATGTTAATGACAAAAAATATTTCACACTGACTGAGGCGACAAACAGGTCTCCAATTTTCTCATTGCTGTCCCATTCGGCCACACGTGATGCCAGTGCAATCTGAAACATGGAGTGGCACTGTGTAATCTCTCTGATTCGGTAAAAGATGGGTCGGATCTTCCTCGGACTCAGGATGCGGGGATCAGCCTCCATCAATGGTCTGTGGTACTCCTGGTGAGATTGCAAAATACATCAAACTTCTTTTCTTTTTTTTAAGTTATACACATGTGAATATGAACACACAGGGATGCTTGAGGGGATTCAGCAATACACATTAATCATTTTCCAATAACAATCAAGTTCAGGAAAAGGGATGGCAATTCAGTCACTATGAAGCAATGATGAAAGTTATCACGCTCAGAGTCGAATTGTGGTGTGTGGCTTTTCATCTTTTCATGTTTTATGTCTGGAAACACTGCATCTACTATTTGGCTTTCTCTCATTGTAACAAAAGAAATTTTAAAAGAGCTGAACCCGACCAAGCATCATGCACAATAATGTCATTTGATAACAAAGGCAGCACATTGTATCTTGACAATGAAAGATTTTGCAGCACACAAGGCAGCCATTGATCGCTGTTAATTCCATTTCAGTAGGTTTTCGTCTTATTCTTTTCTGTGATGAGAAGATAAGAGGTCTCCCTTTCCTTTCTAACAAGAGAGATTAAAGAGGAGAGGCTGCATCCCATCCTGCGCAAGCCTGACAGTCTCTCTTTCTCAGCATCAGCATGACGCCAAAAAGAAAAAAAGAAAAAAAAAAGCAGCACAGATGTTTTATCATGATTATTTATGCAGAGACACCTTGATAATTTGATGAATATCTCTGCTTCTCTTTTCAGTGTAACTCATAACAGCTAAACTGTGAAGATATTGCATATGGCAGAAGAGGACAAGAGGACTAAGCAGCTCACCTGCAAGATTCTCCTCAGAGACTCCAGGTAGCTCCGCTCGCTCTGGATGATGGAGCCGAGGATATGGCGTCTGACAACCTACGCAGACAACAGATCAGTCAGGAAATCTAGCTCTAAGAGGGCATGATTGGGCTGTGGTATGTGGCGTGCTTTCAGTTAAGCGCGGCACAGGTTGATGGATTACACTATAATCAGGCGTTAGTCGCAGGAGAAAAAGACTCAGAGAAGTGGAGATCGGTGTGAAAGAGGACTCCATCTGAGAGCTGAATCAAGGGATGTCCTGTGACATGATAGCAGCTGTTCTAGCTGGTATAAAACATACTCCTTTTCACAACGGATGAAAGTGTTTAAAGCATGCAGAAGTGTAAAAATACAAAATAGCAATGACAAAGACAACTTTAACAGCCTGAAGCTTTATCCCAAGGTTAATGTGTACAGAATGTTTAATTGTTATCTACAAATACAGAAGTTAAAAATCTCCTTACAATATAAAGTATACAGAAAAATCCAGACTCTTTCTTTTTTGGACACAAGATAATTCAAGATGGCCTGAATCCAAGTTAAAAACTACTCTGTGATCTGATGAATCGAATGAAAACATATTTTTGGAAAACACGCATACTGCGCATTGATCTATAATAGAGTGGGCCAATAAGACTTGTTATGAACACTCAGTTCAAAAGTGAGGGTTTGTGATGGCATGCAGGGTGTATGAGTGATGTTACGAGTAACCTGCACATCTGTGAAAGCACCGTTAATTCTGAACAATATACAATAAGCTGATAAAGTTCATAGTGTCTATATTTGTGTCTGATAACAAAAGAAACAAAATAATCTAATACACAATCCCGGTCTAAAGTTTGGACACACTTTCCCATTGGATTCACTATGAAAGTGTTTTAAAACTTTTGACTGGTATTGTAAACAGGTTTTTGTTCAACTTATGTTGCCATCCACAGATTTGCTTTTCAGAAAATATCTTGCTTATTTTCCCCCATGCAACGCTAAACTACATTCTGTTCATACAGTATTGTAAAGGAATGGCTCTATAGTTCAAGATTCCAGGTGATAAACCAACCTGCTTGCAGTGCAGACTTGTCATCTAAGAAAGGTTTTAGTGCATTATAAAAAAAAAATATGACAAAGGAGGCTCAAAAAATGTTAAAGAGCTGAAACTTGCCATTGTATGTCTAGAAAGAATAGGAAATCACTCAGCTTTCAAAACTACAACAGACGTTATTAGGGCTCCAACTCTGAATAAAGTGATGCAGCTCTATAATTTGTACTTGTCCTAACTTTTTTGGAAAGTCATGCTAAAGATGTTTTTCAGAAAATTATACAACTTATTAGTTTCAACACCAAGTGAGTTGCGTTTGCAATATTTTCAATTTGACACACATCCCGGCTTTCCTGATAATAGATGACATCAATAAAGCTCTCATGCAGGCTTCAATAAAAAAGTAAACATATATATATATAAATATAACAAAGGTGCTCTCATGGGGGAAAATGTGGACTACATGCAGCTACTGCTACAGCACAAAATATGGCCGTGTTTTTTGTATTTTTCTTCCTACTTTTTCCTGCTGTCTTGCATTCATTTCATACAAAGTCAAACAACTTAAGCGAGATTGGGTTGGATAATTGATTGCAGTATAACTCACAGGACTTACACACAGGAGACAGGTTTGTGTCCTATTTGTTTTTAAATCTAGGTTCATTTTCAGTCCATGCTTGCTTCATTTTTCAACCAATGTTTGATTAAAGTTAGATGCTAAGACTGCTAAGAAAGTGTGTGATGAGTCTCCCTCCAACAACATGCAGAGAGACACACTGAAATCTTTTTAGTACCATGTGAACCATTGTAGACATTTCACATTTGAATACAAGACTCGGGTGGCGTCTACACACCTGGTGGCTGGTCAGCCCCTCTGGCATGGGGCTCAGCTGTGGTGGAGGATGCTTCACCTCTGAAACAGCCACATCCAGGTATCCAGCATCATCCTCTTCCTCTGTAGATTTCAAAAATGGAAAAGGAGAAACATACAAAGTGTGCTTTCAATGAGTGTGTGTGCACCAAGGACACAGAATAAGAGAAAGGCAGCCTTCAGATCTCAGAGCAGCTGGAGTCACACTGCGACAAACTAAGTTTATTACCGCTAAAAAATGAAGAAACCTCAAACTCTCTGAAGAAAAGGAAAGAGCAAAGGAGAATGAAGTGTGAGAAAGACAGAGGGGAGAGAAACAGGGAGAGGCAGAGAAGCCTTTGGAAAAAAATTCAAAACAATACTGTATCTATGTAGGAGTAAAGAAGGCACAAACACAATCCAACATACTCTCATCTCTATATTGGCACAAAGACATTTGACGGTTCCAAAAAAAAAATAAAAATAAAAACCCGCTTCTCCCATAGTCATAAAGACATTGATACCAGAAGCTTCCACTGTTCCAATTAAAGACTTTGGAATGATAACAGAGGATTGTTGGAAAAGAAATACAATGCTTTGCACATTTCCCTCGATCAATACCTAAAAATAGCCGCACTGTCCTCTTTACCTCTTTGTGATGGCATAGAGATTTGTTTGAGGCTTGGGCTGATATCTATGGTTTATGAGTCTTCTTTCTCTCCATTAATGGATGCTAATCTCTCTCTATTGTTAAGTAAGGGGTTCATTTTAACACTACCTATATGATATCACGTGTGGGGGGGGGCTTCATACTCAACCATATTGCCAGACAGAAAACTGATCCAATCAGCCTTTTCATTCCTCCCTGAAGGGATTTGTATTAAGAAAGAGTACAACTTTCAACTTTATCTGCCTTAAACACTGCTTTTGGTTGGCTAGATTTATACCCGAGCACCTGCCAGTAATTCAAAGTGTCAACTGTAAGGAATTCCTAAACATCCGCTTCATAATCAATCACTAAGAACAGCCAAACTTTCATCCACAAAAGAAAGCTGAAAAAAAATAACAGAGTTTATGGAATTTTCCTCAATTACCCGCTTGATCTTTTCTCTGCAGGAAGGGAACTTTCTTCATGACGGCTATCTTGGTGCGTTCAAGCCCATCCTTCGTTCCGCTTTTTGCCGCCTTCATGAGCTGCTGAACCTTGTTGGGAGGAGCACACAGAAACAACAAAGGAGCATTAGAGCGGCGGGAAAGTGCCATGCTGTGGCGACTTGATAACCTACGGTGCTCCTCTGGAGAGAGACACGGAGAGAAGTGGCACTCAGTAGGCTCATCATGAGTCTCACCATCTGTGACTCCCTGTGGGTCGCTGTACGCCTTCTAATCAGAGAGTCTGTGAGCGTATCATGGAAAGATTATGGTAAGAGAGAGAGATCCACATCAGCTGCTCTACTCAGTGTGGGAGAACTCAGCTGACCACAAACTCCACCCTGAGCATCACAGAGGTCATGCAACCAGACTCCACAGACCCAGAATATAACCAGGGTGGTAGTATTTTTAAACGATGTTACTTCAGGAAAGTAGGTCATAAATCGGGAGCAAGTTGCACTGATGTTTATGGAAGTAAATACGCAGACTATTATTTAATAATTGATGTGTTCCATAAATGTGTCTTGATATTAAACCCAGGCAGGGAAAGAGGGAGAAGGGCCAACAGACAAATCAATAGTCTCAAAGCAAAGTCAGAATGCAAAGCAATAGTTAAGAAGGATGGCACACAGAGACAATACAGCTATTGTGTCAGCTGAGCGCACCAGATGGTGTATATCAGCTTTAGATGACTGTCAGTCTTATTGGTAAACATGTGGCAGAGTGATTCCGGCTCTGCTGAGAAATAATCTGACATATCTGTGTTGATTTGCTGCCAGAGAGATACCTTGAAGTCATAGTTGTGTTTTCCAGACAGCCTCATGGCCAGTTCACGTTTGGTCCAGGCACACCGTTCCCTCAGCCGACGCACTTCAGGAGAGAGCTACAGGGGTGGGCAGGGCATAGATGGGGGTTGTGTTTAGCCACAAAAGCCAAAGGGAGGAGGAAAAGCATGGAAAAAGGAAATAGAGAGGGGAAACTGAAGCAAAATGATCAAGGCAAAAGAAGCTGTGCAACAGTGGGAATTAATCACAAGCACAGAGAGCACAAGCTTGGAGCACTGCTTTGGTCAAAGGGGTTACGAGGTGCAAGACTGATGACCACTGATTCATACAGGGATTGGAGTGGTTGCAGGTAGTTCTGGGTAGTTAATTCTAAATAAGCAAACTCTACTGCAGCTCTCCCATGTTCCTCAAACAAGAGGAGAACTTCAGGTATGCTCGGTGAAAAATTAATTGGGCGAAACTAATTAAAAACAATGTGTTTCTGATGAAGGCTGTGCAAGTGTTGCTGGGCCAATATTCTCTTTTTTTCCATTAATTATTAAGCCAGTACAGCTGAATTCTTCCTTTTGTTCAGTGGCTTGAGACAAACCTGCCAAAGGAGCAAAACTGCGGGGGGACGTTCAAACCACACCTCTCTGTAATTACTTATGAAACTCCTTTTCCATCCCATGTCAAGATTCTATTTCTTTTTGTTTTACCCTTGGTCTCCCTTTTTCTCAATGAATTGATTTACCATTGGAATCTCTTGGATTACAATGGCGTTATACCCATGCAAAACGCATTTGACATGCAAATATATGTAAAGGTAGGTATAAATCTATACATTAATAATGACTCAACTACACGTTTTCTTCAAGCCTGCAATGGGAGATGCACACTGAAAACTGGTGAAGCATAAGGAAAATGCAGCACAATGTGAATGTGCACACAGTGCCATCATGTGGAAGAAGCACACCCCGGAGCAGATCGGTGATTACCAGCATCCTTGGCAGAAAAGAGGCAAGGAGATCTGAGGCTTTTCAAACCGAAACGTCTCGTGTTTACTTTCATCCCACAATGATACTATAAAACTAGACAGCCTTTTATACATTTTTCATGTTCTTTACAGTTTTCTTCCAGTCCTATACATTAATAAAGAGCTCCACACAAGAGAAGCAGCAGTTGAAATATTCTCCTTGATTTTGTTTTAAGTGCTGCAAACCAACCAGCTAAACAACCTGGTCTGTCATGATAGCACTGGAAATAGACATGGAAGACAATTTGTGCACATCAGAAATGCATCCCCACATATTCTACCTTGCTTCTTGAAGGAAGCTTGGCCTCGTTATCAGATTGCTCATCATAGCTCTCAAACTCGCTGGAGCTCCATCCGTTGTCTGCCTCTGGAGGACCACTGTCTCTCTGGACATCTTCGTAGATCATATCTGCTAAGCACACGAACGTAGGACACATCAGAGGCTGCAGACCAGGAGTCACGACTCGACAAACATCCAAAGAAAATATGATTCTCCAGCCGCTGACCTTCATCCGGGGATAGCGGTTCCTCACTTGGAACATCATCATAGATGACCTCTGAAGCCTGCTTTGCCTGTGGTTCAGCTTCAGACACACATAAAGCTGGCAAAAACGAAAAGAAAGACAAACAGTGGCATCAAAGTACACCTGCATGTTCTACATCGAAAAACATGGTGTCTCTATTTTATCGTTAATCTCCCTACAGTTGGAAGCCCACCCTTTCTGTTCTATTATTCCTTTACTGTATACCAGAGAAAACACACACACTCAAAAACATGCACACACAACTTTTCATTGCCTGAATCTTTTGCGGCAATACTAATAGAACAAATTAGCTTGATCTTTCAGCCTCGCAAAGCCTTTCAACATTTACAATCATATTTGCATCTATGGTTCTTCGTCCTACGGGAGCTCTGGCACATCTCACGTCTATGTAGACTTAATGGCTTTGTCCATGTGACGTAACATGATTGTATCCAGCTTGTTTGAGCTATTGACCCGTTCTATCTCCACGCTTGGCAGGATTTGTCATTAACTGCTTTCAGAGTGTTTCAGCCTAATTTACTTCAGTGAGCTTTATTGATTTGGTTTTAAACTGTGATTTGTCTACAACACTTTCTTCTAAACCCCGAACAGCAACAATAACTGTTTTCAATTAATCTGGCTAGAGATGTGTATTCTGTCACGGATTATTGCTGCTGAAATTCTAAATGACCTTGAGCACAAGCCTGGAAATGTGAAAAATTGGCATTTTTTCTTCTTTGAAGAAAAGAGGATTAGCTTCACACTTCCTAAACATCTTACATACTATCTTTTTAAGTTATGTATTCAGAAAGGATTCAAAATAAAAAAAGAAAACAAGTGGATTTGGGCTATCAGCACATCTGCAAAAAGACTGGTCCTCTTGGGAGCATGGTTTGTTCCTTTAAACGCGGCAAAGCACATGTTCTTCACTGGGTTTTCTTACTCTTGTTGAAACTTTTTCCAGCAACACAATAATGTTGTGGTAAACTCATTCCTTCATAAGTCGCAGTTCCACTGCAGGCAATCCATAGCCATATACTATCATTACAAGTATGTGATCCTGATAGGATATAGGAAAGAAAAACAGAAAAGCATTTGCAAAATCAATGTCAGATCATCACAAGAGCATGTACCATGACACAGTCGAACACTGAAGCCACATGGTTGCTTTTACAAACAGGAAATACATCATTATTCACAATGGACCATTTGAAGTCTATTTGGTCAAAGAGAAACAGTCTGTCAGTATAAAAAAAAACAATATGCCCTCCCTACCAGGTTAATATCATGCAAAACACATCCTGTAGTCGGATGTTTGAAGACTAAAATTACAAAGCAGCAAGTGCAAAAACATTTACTGAGGAACAGGGTGTCTCATTAGCATCAGCGTAAGTAGTACCTTGTGTAAAGTTAGCTTGCTTTTTTCTTTTCTGTTTTGTTATTTCAGATATCGAGTAAATAAGGTTGAATTTATTTGTTCTTGTTATTCGATCAGTTTAACTACATTGTAAGCAGCTGGAGTAAAATCAGAGGCCTGTGTGTGAAAATGCATTAGAGGTGAGGGACATTAAAAAAAAATGTTGTGCAGTATTGCAAGGCTCCTTTACATCTCTCATTTCTGAGCCACCTTCAAATAATAGCAGCTCTGCTGACTGAGTCGAAATCCAAAAGCAATTTTCCCCATGGAAATGGATCTCTATTGATCCTCATCCTGAATTAATTGGATTCATGTCATGTCTGTGTGGAAATCAAATCAGGGGAGAGAATAAATGTGTGTGAGCCAACGTGTGTTCTGTTGTTATGTTTTTGAATGGGGTGTATATGTGTGTATTTGTTGGATGTATCTTTATGGGGTGTCTGGCCTTTCACCGTTGTAATCAATGAGCTGTACGATGACCATAGATTTGTAATATGGTGTTTGTGCCGCCTTTGAACAAGGTCAGGGCATGCAATGTGTAGCACTAACAAAATACTGGTATACAATTTATACTGCCAGTGTCAATATGGTGTAGTCACAGTATTGTTTACGCTACTCTGGAGGCCCAATTGGTTTTCAGATCAGATCTATCTGCAGTGCAAACACTCTAATACATAGGTGGAATGAGCTTGAATCCCAGGGCAGGCTTACTGTAAGTTTAATCTCCAGCCTGATACTAAAACTCTTAACTATAATATGAGGTACATCAGTTCACTGTCAGTATAACTTAGTTTTGTACCTTCAGAGATGTCCGTTGACTCAGAACTTTCCTTGATGCTTTCTTTGCTGTGGTCTCCTAAATCATCCGACGTCTCCACAGCCGATGTTGCCACGGGAAGCACCTCACCCACACAACAAACTGAAGCAGACTCTGCTGCTGTCACTGCTTCTGCTGCTGAGGCCCTGGAAGGTACCCAAACATTAGCACAGTTAAACTAACACTGAGTGCTGTGTGCCTCATTACAAGTTAATTTCAGTAAGAGGAAGGGGAGGCAGAGTGTCTGGCGGTGGGGGTCGAAATAGTTCTTTGCAATCCAAGCATAAAAAACACACTCCCTAAAGTCTGACAGAACACATATTGCTGCTCTCAAATTATTAAGATGTCTTTGAAGTAGTTATATTTTTTTCTTTTTTGGAAATAGGAACACTTTTTCTCCACATGTGGGAAGATAAATTTTTTTGCTCCACAAAGAGTCTTTGTTCTTGGTGCCTTTTTGTTTATTTGATAGCTTGGAAGACAATCTCATAAAACAATTGACACATTTTTAGAAGTGGTGGAGAGTAAAAATAGGGAACAGTAAACAAGTTTCTGATGCCTATTTGAAAAGTTGATTGTGCTACAGGTGCAACAAGTAATCTTCTACACTTGAATTAATAAAAAGATCTAAACATCTAACCTATAATTACCTACTGATGCATATATTACATGTACAGTACAGTTGTGAAATCAGAAAGAACATAAACATTTCTTGAAAAAATAGTCAATAAAACAGATTTAAAGGATGACTTTGCAATGTCTTTTTAAGTCTTTCCATTCTTTTTTGTATCATCAGATTATTTTTTTCTCATGCTGTTTCGATGTGGAAATGTTCAAATAACTTTGGTTTAACTGAACATTGAAAAATATTCATTAATTCATGAGGCCAATTTTTTCTGCCCCCTGTCCGAAATGACACACTTAAACAACACCGACCTGCTCAAATCCATAGCATGGACGGTACCATGAAAATAGCTAAAATGAATGGGGTATATTTTCACAACTACAAGGGTTGTATGTATAATCTTGCTCTCTGAGAGATGAGCTGAGAACAGAAGTGTACTACAGACTACAGTACTACAGAAGTGTGAGAAATAATCAAGATATGTTTTACTGTGTTGGAGTAATTTCACCAATATACAGTCTCTCCATACTGGGGCCATACCTGTGGAATCAGCTCCAAGGCTCCGGTAGGGCCTTGGACACCCTTGCTGCCTTCAAAAGAAGCCTAAAGACTCTCTTATCTTATTATGCTTTTAAATAGGGCACTGTTGGAGTATCTTTGATCATTTGATGTTTAGTCGTATGATGTTTTCAAAGTTGTTGTTGTCGTCTTTTGTTTTCTTTAACTCTCCCTCCTGTGAAGCACCTTAAGATGACGCCTGATTTTTAAAGTGTGCTAAACAAATAAAATATATTATCATTAATTATCATCATCATCATCATCATCATCATTATTATTATTATTATCTAAAAGAAAAATATGGAAGATAAAAAAAAATTAACCCAAGCAGGTTTAAAAATGTTTGAATATAGGTGTTATGCAGGTAAATATCTCATAAACCTGTCAGCCATGTTTGATTATGGACGCCTCTATAACTCGTGAGAGGGATAGCCCACAATCACCTTAAAAACACCATGAGGATCCAGAAAGAAGTGAACCTTAAGATAGTATATTATATCAATCAATCAATCAATCAATCAATCAATCAATATTTATTTGTATAGCACCTTCCAGCACCCTATGGTGCACAAGGTGCTTTCCAGGGTAAAAACAAGAATACAAGCAATACTACTAAAACAAAATTAAGACACAGCTGCACCTCAAAAAGGTGCACAAAGTGCATTCAGCAACAGTGAATACTTCACTATAAAACTCCCTTCATCTTCATGGAAACTACTGGGACCTTCATGGTTCATTTAAAACAAAGGCAGATCCATGGGAGAACCCATTAGCAGTTTTTGAGGTGGAATAAAACCTTTGACCTCAAACCAGCAAAAGTATGACATGATTTATGTTAAAATTATTTTTTTTGTTTGCTACTCTGGCTGCTAACTCAGTACGTTTTTCTCACAAAGTGATGAGACAGCACATCTTTGTAATCAGCAGAGTCTGCTTTCATAGGACACCTTGTTTGTGTGGTTTGTTTAAAGTGACGAAATTAGCAGAAGATCTAAAGTGGACAGTGTTGTTTTCATGTGTTTATTGGATTCCCACATAATTGCATGGGGTTTGAACAGTCTTTTATCACATTTTTTTCCCACCATCTCGGTATGCTACATATTAGGATTGCTACTTCCTAGTGCGTGTAAAAATGTCTTGTACTACGTGCAACATCTCATGTTGCCCCCTATACAGGGGGCTCTCGTAAAGAAGAAGTTAAAGCTGCACAACTGAACTTTGGCAAATGTTCACACTGTGGCGAACCCTAATGAAGGTTGCTTCAGCATCCCTCTTGCATCCTGTCTCTTCTCTGAGCTCTCTACAGACAACTAAAGTCAGTCCGGTGTTGACTCTTATTTTATCTATTGCTCTATCACTGCTCCTCTTTCTTTTGCTCTTGTCCTCCAATAATATTCTGCATTACTTTACTGAATCAGACAAGGTACAGTATGTGTTCAAAATAAACATTCTGATGATATCCAATTGCTGCCAGGCGTTGCGGTGCTGTAAAGCAAAATATAGCTGTCATGTAATGCTGCGTTTCTTAGCCTCGGGATGCTGCAGGGCAATGACAACTCCAGGTATACACATAATAAATATCAAGGTTAGAAGCACTGGGCTTTAAAGGGACATTGTGTAACATTTTCTGTTGTTTACTTTCCAAAATCAATGTCTGCATTTATTAATATTAATTTATTTTTTTTATTATGACCTCTACTAATAATCTGACACATTCTCTTAAGTGAAGAATTTTAGATTTGTTTCTACATAGGGCGGGTCAGCCGGTAGAGAAGAGCCATGACAGTCGGCCATCTTGAAACTACAAGTGGCTGAGCAGAACCAATACACAGCATGGAGACGACTTGCTGAAGCCACAATTCCATCTCTGTTGGATAGAGTCAACAACATCATAGGGAACTTGCATGTTGTGTTGTTGTTATTGTTTTGAGCATACAGGGCCAATAATCTAGATAATAGTAATGGA
>JAPMNP010716137.1:0-12456 GCA_029874935.1 Atherina boyeri | reverse complement strand
TTCAGTGTATGGGCAACATTTTTTTAATTTGATCATTCATATATTTTAAAGCAAAAGTTTATTTTCCATGTTCTTTATTTTCACAAGTCAGATGGGCTGTTCCATGTAAAAGTTTATTTAGACATTTACAAATATTTTGAAGACATTTTGCCGAGACTATCTGATGCGCAATGAGTATAATCAATAAATCAAATTGTGGTAATATTAAAGCACATCAAGAACTGAAATATTTGCATGAACAAAATATTTCAAATATTCCTGTTTCTAACATGATAGTTAAATTAATATAGCCAATGGTAATTAAAGTGGAGAGTCACATCACATGGATAATCTAAACTCAAATAAAAAATCAATAGAAATTAAACGGTTTTTATCCTTCATTGATGTTTTGTTCTTTCAAGACCGGGGGATTCAAACATGAAATTCTCTTATTTGCTTTATTAGACAAGAAGCTTGCAAGATCATGAAAAAGCAGAGGCTTTTGAACATAGGCTACTAGAGTCTGCGCCCAACGCCCTCTTTTATATTAACAACCACCCCCATATATTTCTTGTTTGTTTTTTTTATGGAATATTATTCTCGTTGTTTTGTCAGAGCTGTTTCATAGACATCAGGACACTTATGAGCACCCACAGAAATTTGTTAAGGCCTACCTTGAGGATCTGGTTAATTGTCCAATGTCCGAACGCTTAATGTTACATTGTATATATTTTCTTTTCCCAGGTCTTCTTCTTCATAATAGTATTATAGGGAAATATTCAAATCTGTCATGGCTGTCCAGTGGCATGCAGCCAGTGCAGTCTCAACCTATCAGTTTTAGATAAGGCTTCCCGAGGACGCAGTCCACACATCCAGGCCACGGGTTACATTTGCCGTGTGATTGTCCACTCCTTGCTTTGTGTGCCCGCGTGCGTCAGTGCACGTGTTCAACTATGCACTCATTCTAAGCTTCTGTTACTTCTGCTGGCAATACAAGGATGCTCTGCAGTAACGAAGACTGTGGGGGTGTTTTATTAGTCAGAAATAATAAACAATATTTGAATAGAATGATAAACTTAATAATAGATCATCAAGTTACTGTTACAAAAACAACATGAATAATAATAATGATGATAATAATAATAATAATAATAATGATAATAATAATGATAACAATAAATGTAATAATAATAATAATAATAATAATAATAATAATAGTAATAGTAATAATAATACGGAGTGCTTCATGAAATAAACTCTGTAAAAAAACAAAATGAACCACTCCAAGTTCCACCCTTTAATTTAGCCTTCTTCAGAACGCAGTGATATAAGACAAAACTGGACATTTTCTGGTCTGTTTTGAAATTGCGTCCCCCTAAAACGAGATGAAGTTGTTGTTTTCCTCCACATTTTCTAAAAGATTCTTCCCAGGTGAGAAATTTGCTGGCCATGCGATGGTTTCCTGTTAAACTAATCAAATTCAAAATAAACCAAAAATCTCAAATACTTCCCTTATTTGTAATGTATCAGTAATTGATGAAAATTTGCCTAAACATTGCATTTTCTTTTTAGATTACGTTATTTGATAACAAGCACATGCGCATTTGAGACTAAAATGAAGAGAGATAATTTATCAGAAGAACCTATATCTTATACATTTCCCCATTTATTATTACTATTGCTAATGTTGTTATTATTATTATTATCATTATTGTTATTAATAATGATGATAACAATGATCAAAATAATAATAATAACAAACTAAATTTGATATGTGGAGAAACCATAGGCTATTTCATTTTTTTTTTTTTAAGTTCATATTTTTGTAATTTAGTTATTTGTGAAAGGCTATAAAAGCTCTGAGACGCTGCACTTTGTTTCTTTCCATTTCGGAAATAATTAGGAAAATCCTTCCCTGCAACGCGCAATAAACTTGTCCTCAATTCGTGGCCTTTTAGGAGCAATGAACGCACGTAAACCCCTGCTGTTGTTATTTCAACCACTTGGCCAAGACCATGTTTGTGAGCCTATTAAAGAAAAATGCTACTTTTTTTCCCCAAGCAATTGAATGCAGTGTCAGGTGGAAAGCGGTTATAAAAAGCTTTACCAAACAACCAGCTTGACGCAGAAAGATACAGATTAGTGAGTGAATCTTGCTTTGTCCTTCCCTAATAATAATTAAAAAATATATTATGCATCTGCTCATTCTGTGCAGGCCCCAGCCCTACAGTATGTGGTTAATCAGTGTGGACGGTCAGTGTTTAGCTGGATTAAATCCAAATTCTATCTGCACAATTTTACTGTATAAAGCACCGCGTCTGAAGCGCTCGCAGTTCCCCTTTGAACTTTCTTCTGATAAGGCTGAAATAAATTATCCTAAATTATTAAATAAATAAAACAAAGATCAGACGACACAGCTGAAATAGTCAAATTTAGAAAAGAAAACGGAGTTATAGATATGCGAGAAGCTGAGTGGCACTTATCATTTAATCCATGAAGGTATTAAAGGTAGATGGACGCACATTTACGCAATAACAGAACATCCAGGATCAGTTTTAGGCGGTCATGAAGTGTTAAGAACTGCCCATCTGTATATTTGTATTGGATTATTATATTATATTATATTTTCTTTTCTCTCACAAGTGTCTCCTTCTTCCGTTTTCAGTCAATTATGATATCAGAGGTGCGTGATGTAGATAAAGATGTGATACGGCTGCTAATGCACCTAATATAATAAACTTGCTTATCAGTCTTTGGCGTGGAAGGTAATAATTCTGAGACTTAAAAAAAAAACACTGGACGCTGTGGTCAAAGGTCCAAACTAGACGGTAGCCTGCATGCTTAAAATAACATTTTTTTCTATTCATTTTTTCGAAAAAAGAGAAGAATTCTATGAGCTGTCACTCACAATGAACTTCCCAGTTGGAGCAAAGAGGTAACGATGTTCCTGACTGTCACCTGATGCTCCCTTCTAAAACATATCTGTTGTAAAAAGCCCAAGTCAACCACATAAGCTCTTACTGCTGCATGCCCATGAACTTACACACTATTAATTTAATAGGCATCGTAAGTGGTCCCATCCAAATATTGGCTTTGGCTGTAACATCATGTCATCATCTCTTGTGGCATGGAAAACATTAAATAAAAACAAAGACGAATGCAAACATATCATGGAAATATTTATTTCTAAAATACAATATAACATACTTTAAACTTATGACTGTTTTTTTGACAACTTTATCATTTCAAGGTCAGAAAAGAAAATAATAATAAAAAAAACACATTATATACATGGTCTTCATATTTACAGGTGGTGGGGCAGCTGGACATGATCATGGCTCTGCGGTCTTTTCCTCTTGAGGTGCAACCATATTCCTGGCTAAAATGCGCTGCGGTAAATGTGTCCTCGTTCGGAGAGTCCCTTTAACCACAAAAGTCGCCGATTTGTCTCTCTGCTTTTTTGTCCATTTTTGACTTTGTTAGTCTGTCCAGGCTAGAAGTCCTGATGCGGGCTGTGCGTCAAACTGTGCCGTCGCAAGTCACAGTTGCGCCGAAACACCTTTCCGCAGCGGCCACAGCTGTAGGGCTTGATGTCTGTATGGGTGAGAAGGTGAGTTTTCAGGTTACTTCTTTGATTAAAGGTTCTTCCGCATGTGGGGCATTTGTGGGGAGACTCCTGTTTAGATTTAAAGCAAGCAAAGGATTATTCCCTTTAAGTATATAAAATGTCTATCAGTTGTATTTCAGACATCTAAATGAATATATTGCGACAGCTCTCACTCAGTGATTGTTACATTGTTTATTCATTTTGTGAGTAATTCTCTTCATAAAATCTTTCTTTTTTTAAATTAGAAAAATATATATAATAGGCCTTACGCAATCTTTAAAAAAAAAAGAAAAGATAAATATCCCCATTCATGCAGTATTTACACACCATTATGACAGTTACACACTCTTCAGGTCATGGTTACTGTTAATATTCGGAGCTTACCTGCATGTGTAAGGTTTTATGGACGGCTAGAGTTCGAGACTGACAGAATCCCTTCCCACATTCTTGACATTTGAATGGTTTTTCCTTGGAGTGGATGTATCTGTAAAACAGAAATGTCACTTAATCAGTGTGTGCTCATGCATGGATTTGCTTACAGTGGGTTACAAACCCCACATTTATAGGGATAAAATCTCCATTTATAGGGCTAAAAGCACTGAATGTCCAAGTCATCTCTTAAAAGAGCTTTAGCGCCCTCATGTAGAAAAATCTAGGAACATGCCTGCATATTTGAATTAAAATGAGAATATATTTATAAGATCTGGTACTGACGAGGTTATTTAGAAAAATGAATATTTTAAAAGCTCCCAGCTTTAAAATGCTGCTGATAGTTGCAGAGCCCCCCCAACCTCAAATCCCAGTGCTTAATCAGCGGAGCATGTGCTTACCTGTGGTCTCTGAGATGGTCTTGTCTTCTGAAGGCCTTGTGGCAAATATCACAGGTATAAGGCCGCTCATCTGTGTGGGTCCTCTCATGAATGAGGAGGTTGTAGGACTTGGTGAAATGCCTGCCGCAGAACTTGCAAATAAATTCCTTTTTAGTCTTGGATGGGAGCCTGCCCCGGGTGGGTTTTCGGTCCGGGGACAGCTTGCTCAGCTCTGAGATGGTTCCCCCAAGTCCCGACGCCAACTTTGCCAGATCCGCAGCTTTCGGCGGGTCCTCCTGAGTGGCAGCGAGCGCCAGGTTGGCAAAGTCAAACCTGGGCCTGTCCTTATGCAACAAGGGTATGCCGTGCGTAACGGCGGCTTGTTTTGGATGGAGGAGCTGAGCGGCGGTTGTGAAGGGTAACGCCGGGAAGGGAATTCTGGGGTCCACCAGACCCTGGGCAGCGGCCGTGATTGTCGACCTCAGTCCTTGCATGTGTGGATAGCCAAGAGTCCAGTGGTTCATGTGCATGGTTTGCACCGCGCTGAGGCCGTACAGTCCCTGCAGCTGGTCAGCGGGGAAAGTGTTGACGGCCTGCAGGAAGGAGTAGTTTGTAAGCTGGAGAGCTGGGTGCAGGGGGATCGGAGCGTGCAGGGCTTTGCTTCCCATTTCGGCTCAGACCTCTGCAGAGGAAACGCTGGAAACCCTGAGGAAAATAGAAAATATTAGGCAATGAGTTCTGTGTGTTGGTGCCAAGTTAAAGACAAGTAATTATGTTACAAACGTAGAACAATTACTGTAAACCACATGTTTGCATACACAACTATTTCATGCGTATTTCTAAACGTATGTAACCACAAAGACCTGTCCGGTCTGAAGTTTAATTATATTCACCCTTGAAACCCAAATTAGGCAAGAAATTTAATTTTCTAATTTTAACACGCATGCCTACAGAGACAGAAAGTTAAATAAATGAACATTCTGTAAAATCGCAGCAACATTGTCCCCTACAGTCTGATCAAGTGGGGGGGACAAACACGGAATAAAAGCTAAACATGTGTTTTATTGGCAGACGTCAGCCCCGGTAAACTGAGATGCACTTCAAAGTAATTTTACAAAATAAATTAGTCATCGAAACCGTCCTTATATGAGGTGGGTGTATAGGAACAACTCATATGGCTCCTATTAACACTGCAAACTGAAATTTCAGATTAAACTGAATGACGAACTAAATTTCAGATGAAATATTTGGGGAAGACTCTGTGACCTCTGACGGTGATTCACTAAGCAGAACAAGTGCTCAGCATGTAGATGTGTGGAAAGATGACATTTTGCCAGAGGAACTCAAATTTGTTCACAATAATTCTGGCTATTGCTGGGAATACATTCCAAGTTTCGTTATGCTTAATTAATTTCATAGGCGCTGATATTTTGATTTTCGGTGAGTTTTATGACATGCTACTCTCTCTCTTTTTAAAAAAAAATAAATATTTTTTCTATATTCATTTTATGGCAGGTTTCATTTGGACAATCTCTCATAATTTCATGGGCCTATATTTCAACAAACCAATTATTTGCCAATTGTAAGAGGAAAGGCGACCTGTCTATTTAATATGGGACAAATGGGGCAAGCTGAAGAGCCTGGCCTGGTTCCGTTTTGGTGGGCATGACAAGTTATGTTTTCCCACACAGAAAAACTCGTTGAAGTTCAAGGCTCCAGATGGTGAAAGTGGGACTGGCAACAGGCCAGCGGAGCGACGGCGATCTGACCCGAAGATACGGTGAGAATAAGAAAAGAAAATCAGCTGTTTGTGTCTGACAGAAAATCATCTGAATAGTTTCTGACAGATCAGCCAAATCACATTCTAACAGGAGGATTCCCAGCCTTGTTTGTCTTAAATTATGTGAAGATTAAGACATAATCCACACTTGGAGAGGGTTTCCTAAATGTAAAGTCTGCGCACACGGTAGCCTGAGGGTTGCTTGTTCGCTTGTTCCAGTCAGGTCATCAGTTTTGCTGCATAAATCTTTGAATTCTCGCGACTTTGCTTCCCCTCACATGAGATGCGGTTAAATATAATTTCGCACAGGTGCAGCATAAATCACTGTTAGGGCACTTGTTGTTCTTTGCCCATTAATACAGCTTCGTTCAGCTTGTTCTTCCCTCACCTTTGGACTTTATTTACACTTTGGCATCCGCCTAAGTGTCTTGTTTTCTTTGAATCCCGATCAGTTTCTTCTTTTTTTCCCTCAAACAAGGTTTTAAATGTTTACTGTAAAAACCCTGACCTGTCTTTACAACCGCGAAGGCCACTGTTTGTTTCAGTAATGTCCTGCGCTTATGACGAAGATCAGTGATGTGACCAAAAAACAGTAGCCTAAGTGAGCTGTGACTTCAGAAGCAGCTATCAAAGTCTGGCGCGTTTAAATTAATTTCTTTGTTCATAAAAATCTAACAGTTTCAGCAACTATTTGACCCCTTTGGCTCAGAGCTCAGTAAAACAGTAACAGTTAAGTTTTCTCATTAAATTAGAAAAAAGTTTTAACAAGTGAGCTGAGTGAGGCTGGTTCCTTTCCCGTACAGGACTGACATATACCCTGCCAAACAGAATCTTACCCCAATAAATAGCTGCCAAGGGTCCTGCGGTATGTCAGTAATCCACAGTAACTATAGAGGCGACGAGCTCCAATAAAGCGTCGCTAAAAGGTTTCCAAGATCCAAGTCCATGAAACTTTCATGTAGCCATGCAGCCAACTCTAATGTCTTGGAGTTTTGCAGAGATGTGACAAGTTGTGAAAAGTTGTGGAAAGAGACGAAGAGGTTTGGAGGAGAAACAGCGTCAGTGTGGGAGTCCCGTCCGGAGCTGGGGCTGGAAGTGTGCGTTCTTCACTTTTTTAGGGCTCAGCCCGCCCTCCGACACGCCCCCATCCCCCCCTCCTCTATCATTAACTCCAATGTTCCCCTCTGTTTATTTGTGTTTGGATAGCAACTAAGGCTGCAGACCATAGTAGAGAAGCGTGTTCAGTCAGTTCAACCTGCGTCCTCTGACACCTCTCACACAACATATAGCCAGGCTGATACCTTCCTCTGGAGACATGTTTGGAAGCACAGGGGGAAACCCTGAACGCTTTTTTCCCTCCAAATCCACGCTTTTGAAAACGTGCTTTTTTTTGGATTCTTGAGCAGCTTACAAGATTTTTTTTTTTTTTTTTTACCATAGAGACCGTTTGCCAAATGGAGGGTACACGCAAGATCCGCCTCATTTAATCTTTTTTATTTCATTGCGGTAAGACAGATTTGGGGGGGAAAAAGTAAAGGAAAAAAAGAAAACACACGCAGCAGTTTGGTGAACAAAAACAGAGTAAACAGTTTGAATTTCCTCTATTCTAGTATTTGAGTTGCTTTCCTTTCCCTTCTACCCTACATGCTGACAATTTTCATTAACCTTTGTCAAATCCCATTAAAAAAAAAATCTAATGATATTGTCACTTGAGCGCCACACAATTGTTTTAACTGGACAGTTTCTGCTGTAGGCTATTAATGCCTGGATATAGGCTACATATTTCAAAATAGATAACCCCACCTGCTTAAAAAAACCTCCAGTTTTTGGCATATTTCACTTCATTTGATAAACTGCAAATGCAATATATATATATATATATATATATATATATAATTATTGCTTATGTTAACATTGTATTATCTCTATATTTTTCTTTTTGTTTGGATTTACGAAAGTTTGCAGAGTAGGCTATGCAGTTAATTGGACTGGTCATTAATTTTATTAGCCTACTGTTTTTTTTCCCCCACGTTTGGTATACTCTTGACAGCCTGAATCAGAGATTAATCTTTGTGGTATACACAGAAATCAATGTGTCTATATTTTCTTAATATTGGCAATAGTATGGCGATGATAAGATGACTTTATGTGTATTTAAATACATACACCAGCTGACAATAAAAAAACAAAAAAAAAAGTCTGGCCTTCATGGTGCCAACTGCCAACATGCATGATAGTTTAAATTGTGTTCAGTTATTTTTTATACTTCCATGAACTCTGTAGTTATCACACTTTGTATTACAAAATGTTAAGAAGCTTCCAGTAAAAAAATAATAAAATAAAATAAAATAAAATAAAATTAAACTGTGCAGCAGGACTGGCAGAGGTTGCTGCAGTTATTGTCTTTGACAAAAGAGGTTGAAGTTTGCCGAATGCAAGTTTGCAGCGCCGCCTATTGACCCATTAACGAAACAACAAACTCCTTTTTCTACTGAAACATTTTCGGCTCTTCTGTCTGAGCAACATACATTTGTCATTTATCGAAATCTCAGAAAACAAGAATATCATTGAACAAGCCAGCATCGACATATTAAAATCATATATTTGCAGCATGTAAAAAACAAGCATGCGTATGAGACAAAAACATCCAGAATTAACATACAGGTTCATTTATAAGTGCTGTGGGTAACCGATCTGAACCAATAGCCTACTAAAAAACGAAATAGCCTAATAATAATCACATAAGAGTAAATGGACATATTCCAGCTCATGATAAAAGAAAACATTTGGTGCAATTGTTAGAGTTTAGTTTAGGCTATCCATGAGCTCGTGCTGACTTAATTTTCGTTTTCTTTGAGCTGCAGAACATCGTCTGCACACAACATGCTTGTGGTTTTCGTTGGGTTTCATATCACCCCGGCCTCCATCTTCACTGTCAAAGCACTGAGCAGTTAAATACAGATTCACATAAAACATGGAAGCATCTCGGTGTATTATTTTCACTGTGGGGTTTTTAACTGTTTTAATTGTTTTTATTTTTGTTATCTGGGAAAAAGCAGGTTATTATCTCAATATTTCTCATGCTTGTTAAGGTGATGTTCTTTTCCTATTAACATATCAAACAAGTGTCTTCAGTCTGATATTAAAATCACACAAATATTTTTTTTCTTGACACATAAACACGGACTTCCTGTGAGAAGCTATTTCTTTTTCCTCGTTTTCTTTTCTTTTTTCCCCTCCACCTCGGGTTAAAAGTCCAATTTAGGTCACATATGCCCTAAATCTGTTGAAATGGAGGGTTTCTTCTCTGATCAACTGTGATTGATTTTGCGGTTCTCCTCGATGAGGGAAATCATTTTGCTACATGACATTTCTACAACCTGTGACGTCCACACGATCCGGCCAAATATTAATAAGAGGAACACCATCCCGTAGCTGAATATTCGGTGATTCATTGGATTTAATTTTCCTGTGATGACACTGTTATTAAAATACGACCCAGGTATCAAAATTAAATTTACAACGACCCGAGAAGACCGAGGAATTTTATCTCACATGAAGTATTTTTTTCAATGCTCTTGACAGGACATTTTGGCCTCTGTTTTTACAGTTTTCATTTTACTGTTACACAAATCTGTGCTATAGGATTACTGGACCCTTTAAAGTTTGGGTAACGTCAGAGCCAGAGAGTTAATATCTTGCCCTTTGGCCCCACCCTGAGTCCCCTGCAGCCGCCATCATTCTCTATGATAATATGACTCCCACAGAGTATCAGAGTTGCAGCTCAGTGCAGCTGCCAAGCCTGTAATGGCCGACACTCCTCTTTCAATAACACTGAGTAACAGAGAAGAGGTCTAACAGGAATCATTAATAGAGAACTACAGAGCTCAGAGGTTTGAGGAAAATAGAAATTCAATGGTTTTATAGAAGCATGAAGGCATTTTTTAAAATCTAAATCACCCTTTAAATATGTACAATGCTCCTTTAAATACACATTATCTACTCTTCACACTATTTGAAGCATATTTCTTTAACAAAACAAAACAACTACTTCTTGATTTAGTGTTTACAGCCTTTGAGATGTAATTATCCTCATTTAGCACGCTGATCAACACCCCCCCCCTCACATTGAGTTATCATCCGTACCTCTGCTTTACTCACCAGAAAGCGTGGATCTGCTGGCCCTCCAGAGTCTCACTGGGTCTGTTTGTCTTTCAGTGCTGCTGTTTTCTGTGCGTTTTGGCAGACAGGATGTCAGGTCCATACTCTCAGAGCAGGGGGAGGTAAACCTGTCTCTGTTACCTGCCTGCTGTGGTTTCAAAGCCCCCACTTCCCCACCTACACTCTCACTCATCCTCTCCCACAGCAGCAGCTCTTTCAGGATGGTTGTTTTTCATTCAAAGACCCTTCGACTCACATTTTCCCTCCACATCACCCTTTTACCTGAAATTGTGCTCTTCTAGAAAAAGGGGGGTTTATGCCTTTCTTACCTCATGGGTTGTTGTTTGCGGGTGAAACAGAATCATGTAGTCATCTTCCTCTGTCTGTCTGTGTTCACAGTGTTTCTGTTTCAAATAAATGTGATGAATTATTTTAAGGGTGCCACAGATGTATATTCTTTATGCTTTCTGTTGCTATTTGCATTCATTTTCTGTTTTTACTCTTTTTTTTGCACTATTTGACATCCTACTCCAACTCCCCTTATATCACTACACATCCTATATATTTGGACAGTTTTGAAGCAATTCTTTGGTCTTTTTTTCATATTTTCAAGCAACAAAAACAAACACAATATGAAATTAAATGTGTTGATTAGTTACCTCCCTCTCCTGTGAAGCTTATTTTCAGAGTCAAATTGTTATAAATCATATTAACATACATTTAGATATGATTAGATGTGTTCAGTTTAGACAACATGAACTAAAACTGTTGTTGTCTGCATGATGCTCAAGTCAGCTCTCATACTTTTTCTAAATCACACTAAAACACGTCAAGTATTATTTAATTCAAAATCACATTCTAATGAGATAAAAAACATTTTCTCAAGTTTAAATGGTTTGCATGTTCCAATGAATTTCAACAATGCCTCAAACTAGCTTGTAAAAGTAAAGAATGACATTACTCCAAACCTCACTTTCCTGGTCACTACAACATATCCTGTTTTCTGCTGCAGCAGCTTCACGCTGTGCTCTTTATTGTGCAAGACTGCCCCCTATTGGATCACTTTCCAAACTATGCTGCAAGATTTTATGATGTATCATAAGATGCACCATTCGGTGATGAGAGCATTATTGTCAGTTTTAGAGCTTGGATGGATGGTCAGATGGGGACATAAATACCATCTATGAAATCATCACCCCAGAGTAAATAAAAAAAGGATCTGCTCAATTTCTGCTGTATTTTACTCTCCTTTTATTTCCGACTGGAAGGCAGTGTTTTAAATTTCCCTTCAAACTTTGCACACGATGAAACCATAGAACAGACTCATCAAATGTGCCTGTAGCAGGAAGCGTTTGATACGATGCATTCTTCTGCTCTCCTGCATGATCTTTTCTCCATCTGCTGTCCAGTGCCACTCTCCTCACTGTTCTCCTGCCATCTGTTTGCGTGACCAAATTCCTTTTGCTCCCTGCAACGTTATCCACTCTGCCAGAGAGGCATGGAGAAGAAAACCGCCGTGATATCGTGCTCCTTCAGCCAATAAAACCCTGCAGTTAATGTTGCTCAAGCCCAACACCAAATCCCATTTGTCAGCAAATAGCTTCCTCCGGCTGTCTGTGCTGGCCAGGCGCTTCTGTGGAGCTCCCTGCCATGGAAATGACATCTTCAGTTATTTGTTGTCTGGTCTGATGGCAAGCAGAGTAAGGAAGGGAAGAGAAAGATTAAAGGGAGGGATCTGTGCATGATCATAAATGTGCCTCAAAAATGCCTGATCACGAATCTGATCTTTGTCAAATTGTCATTCTCTGGTTTAACAGCCTGTCAGCCTGAAAATACACACACAATGCCGCAGTTGATGAAGTTTCTTTCATTAGGAGCAACACTTACTTTACTCTACTTAAAGTCCCACTCCGATCATCTTTTGAGTTATTTAAAGTGTTCTCAGTGGTCTTTAAATTATGATTATACAGTTTTTAGCCCAAATCACAAAACATGTACTGTTTTCCAGGACTTTGCTTCTGCAGAGCAGCAGTAGCTCATTAGTAATTCACCTCTGCGTTGTGGGCGGAGCCAGCGCTGTGGTAAATGATGAAAGCTAATACCAATATCTCTCTTCTTAG
>JAPMNP010716115.1:0-12169 GCA_029874935.1 Atherina boyeri | reverse complement strand
CTCTTTAATGTTAATCGCCACAACGGGACCAGCCTGTGCCCTCTGACCCCTCCCTTTTAATGACATCATGACTTAATTACCCAGCCCCTAGAGTCTTGTGCCGGACCCGTGTCACCAAAACAGATCCAGACTTGCTCACTCACTTTTGAGTCACAAATCGGTCACCTTTGATTTTTGGGCTTCAACTTGACACCACTAGAGTTTTCCTTCAGGTCTCTTACCAGGTTCGTCAAATGAGCTAGTTGATTCTTGTGGACGTCCCTCTTCTCAACAGGATGCTCATGGGCTTTCAGTGCCAGAATAGGAGATTCAGTGGATGTGCGTTGGAGCTAAAGAGGACACAAACATAAGCACACACCCTTCATTAGAACAGGACATTCACTGACTTCACCAGGCAGAGCACACCACCCTTTCTGTCAATATAAGACCTAATGTTAGCATGACCCTGAGGCTCTTTGTCATTAATCAGAATCATGTGAGCTCTCCTCCTCATGGATTCCAGTGGAAATACACCATACTTAGCAATTCATAGGGGGAAAAAAAACATTAGGTCACAGCTAAGACTGATGACCCCCCTCACAGGCCTGCTCAACATCTGTCAAACTCCAAATGTAAACAAAAACAACTCCCACAAAATCCACAAAATCACAAGGCTACTAGGTTTTATAGAGAGGGTGTCGCTGCTTGTTGAAGATGAGCGAGTGTGGAGCTGGGTGAGGTGGTTTAACGGGAAGAGCTGGGACTTCAAAGCGGTGGTGGGGTAAGTGTCCCGGGTGGGGCTGGGAAATTGGGAGGAGGTGGATGTGGGCCAAACATTGGGACATCGGGCTGAAAAAACAATCTATAATTTAGCCTCATTTGATCCCAAAGACATGTGAGTGTGCATTCGAGATCCTCACTTTGAGATTAAGGTGGTTCAATTTTTGGTCTGAGGTGCAGTTGATGGGGCCCTTCGTGTAGAACTCCAGAGGGTAAAGGATAGTGTGAGGATGGACACGGAGAGGGCAGTGCAGCTTGAGTAAGGTGTTGCTGATCCGACTGGGGCCGCTGTTCACAAGCTGGAAAAACAGGAGAAAACAGAACCTTTAATGATGAGCATTAGAAAATTCACAAGTGGTCTTTATGGTTTCCTATTTTAGCTCAAGCAAACAGTAGCCAAAAGCTCACAACTGATTTTCTTTTCCCATGCTGGGCCTTTCTTATCTACTATACTTCCTTAGTATCCAAATTGGTACATCTACTCAACCCAAATCACTCTGTGTGATCTGGAAGATTATTCTCTTTGGTTTTCCTTTTCTGCCGTTTCTGGGAAGTCCATTTTTTTTTTCTTTTTTTTTTTTTTTTTTAATNCAGTAGGATCTACTTTCCAACTGCTCTGCAACGACGAGCGTGCACAGATAAAGAGCATGGCTGATTACCTCATAGACATGTTTCACTGCAGGCCCGACGTCCTGCTCCACCCCATAGTTTTTGGGCACTTTCCAGTTGGCCGGTGGAAAGAAGACCTTATCTGGTCGGGACACACTTGAAAAGGGAAAGAGGGCTGTGAGAACATGTGTAGGGAGCCGCAGGACTCTTAATGAAGTCCCGTAGGTTCAAATGAGGGAATCGGAGTACTCAGCTCACCCATGCAGGAGGACGTCAGCCTGAACAACCACCTCCAGCTTGAACGGTACAACTTCACTGTGGGAATTGTTCTCATTTTTACTGTGGAAACAGAAAATAGAAGAAAGATATTCTGATTGGCAGATTCTATTCAAGAGAAATGGAGATCAGAACTGTTATATAAGAATTAGCAAACAAAGCCTGGAAGATGAAAAGTAAAAAAATATATATTTCTTTAGTCTAGAAAAGTAGAATCTACTCAAAACAATATCATTGATCTTTCAAATATTATGACATCATTCTGGGTTTTTCCACCATCGAGATCAATTTCAGCTTACATGGATGTGCAAGTAACATTCACAAATGACAATTCATGTTCATCGACACACAGCAGATTTAATGAGACATAACAATGTAAAATAGCAAACTAAAAGATTTCATTGTAATGTTCAGGACAAGAGGAACCCAACATAACTGCACACAGGGCAGATTCCTCATCTGTGGTTTTATTTGAGTGAACTGTTTGAAACTGTCGGCTCAGCTGCATGAATGGTTCTTGGTTGACATGTTGTATTTATTATTTCCATCATGTTGTTTATTATATCATTTCTTTTACAAGCCAGAAATGTTTGGGTATTATGAAGTGGGGGTCGACGAACTTTGTTTCAAAGCCTGTACTTTCACACTTTTATTTAGATAAAGAAATCATATCTGTTCTACATTTTTAAGTCCCTTTTTCTCAAATGTATATTTACTTCTGTCAGCGCTTAGTGGGGAAGCTGTACGTGTCTGAGCAGTACGTTTAAACTGTACCTGCGAATCTGCAGCTCAAACTGGACAGTTGCGTGGGTGTCCTTCAGCCTTGGCACTGTGAAGCGCAGACCTGCCCAAAGCTGCAAAAATAAACATCATCAGAAATATTGGCATTAAATTGAAACATCATGTTTTCATCATTACACAACAGACAAAGAAAAGAAAAAAAGAATCTTGAGTGAATGAACAACACAAATATGAAGCTCATTCTTCTACCTTCCCACTGCCTTCACCTATAATTTCAGATCAATCAGCTTTGCACGCCTACTTTTACTCATATGACATGAAGAATTCTGCTAATCATAATCCTTCAGAGATCAGATGAGCTGATCCTATCACAAATTCACAGACTGTTTATGAAATAGACAAGTCTCTCTGTTACTCTTAGTTCACATGCAGGTGATAGTCGTCCTCAGCAGACCTATTAAAACATGCCAGCTTGTGACTCAATCATTAAAAGGAGGAACTCTTCCCAGCAGGGAGCAGAAGGCACAGATGGCGTCTGCACTTCCTGTCACAACATTTCCTGACACATGTTAACTTTTCCTGTGCCATCCACCCCCCACCTGCACACTTAATAAGAAGAAAAAAAACACCAAGAATTTCTACCAACTACAAACACACTGAAGTTCCTGCATCATTATACTTTTAAACTTACTAGGAGTGAAGTTAAAAGGGCAAAAGAAAAGTAATCCAAACTTAGCAGTGCTCTTACATTGGTGCCAGCCTTCATTGGGTTCCCCAAATCACAGCTGAGGTACCGGGTCTGGTTTTCCGTCTCATAGCTGCAAGTCAGCTGAGTTAAGCTCTGGAAAGCAAGACACAAACGGACATATTAGGCCCTGCCAGGTGGAGGCTTTCACTTTGTTACGCGGTGTTTCCCCTCACCTCATTATTTCGGGCAATACCGCTGTAGTCAGCTTCAGGGGGCAGCAACACATACAGCTCTGCCTCGTACGCTCCTCCCTCACCCTCATTCCTGGCGTTGAAAGTCAAGGTCAGCGAGTTGTCATCGCCAAGGTAGACTTCTTTCCTGTCACTAAAAGTTCAGGCAAAGAGGAACTAGATTAATTTGGTCGATGGTTACACTCCTCACACAGATAAATACAGATCAGGTTGAGTGGGGGTAACAGAATAGCATCAATAAATGTTCTTTGCTTGTGTTTATTGTCTGCACAACAAGCAATAACCTGCTGCTTCTTCAGTTAAACTGGTTTTTTTTAACGTTTCTAATGTGGTAATAAAGTCATACATGCTGTACAACATAGTGTAGCACTGTGAAACACCTCCCTAGTCTTCGCTTTCCACCATCCTTCTCCACAGTTAAGAACAATGAGAAATTCCATATGGAGTGCTACGCAGACGCTTTTAATTACAGCCCATTCTCATAAAACAGGGGAGCAAGACAGAGAAGATTTCTGAAGCAGATCCTCTGCTAGTCTGAGAGACAGCAGCAGTCTGATGCTGACTGGCTTTGCACTTTTTAAACCAAACAAAGACTCCAAATTAGAAAACACCACAAAACCATAAAGCCTCCCTGAGGGATCTTTGGTCCGACAGGTTATGGGATTTAAAAAAAAAAAAAGAAATAACATTGTAGGAATGGTGGATACCTTTTTCTTTTCTGTTTCTTTCTGGAATTCCACTAAATCATGACCATCCTGTCAACCCCTCCAACTGCCATTAAACCTCTCTCATTTAGTAATCAAATAACAACGAGGCATTACTTTAATTGTACTAATCCCATTTTCTGCATCTTGGCCGCAGCAGATTGGTCCATATGTGACAGATCAGCCATACATTTACAAAAAGAAAAGAAAAAAAATGTTGGCAGATGGCAGATAAATATAGGAATGTGAAATCAAAATGACAGAGCAGAGAAGGGAGTATCAGGGAGGCTGTTATTTTTGAGAAAAATGCTAACAGATTTCTCAAATCAAAGTGTGGCAGGCCGGGTGCTCATGACGGCCTCAGAGACGAGGTTGCTTCTCTGGCGAACAGCAGATTCCTTTCATCTCTCTCCCTTCTTCTCCCTTCAACTGTTTGTCATCACACCTGTAAAGCAGAGCTCCGTCCTGTTTTCAGAGAACGGGGTGCCCCTTACTGTACAGCAACACCACGGCTGTTAACACCCACTCTCGGGTATGTTAAACCAAAACAAAGCAGGGGAACAACAAAAACAGCTGTATTTATGTTTAGCACTCAAACCCAAGGTCATGTTTACAAAGCAGAAGTGAGGAGTTCAGAGTTGGGGTTTCCATGTATAATCCCTAGAACTGGATTGACTTGGATTTTTAAACTTAAAAAATGTATGAAATTAAAAAAAAAGTTTTTAAAAAGACTCACCCTTTCACTTCCAGCTTCAAGTCAGGGACACAGATGTTGTCCTCTCCGCAGTCCAACAGAATCTGAGTCTGAAAGATGCACATTGGGGTGATAATATTTTAATATGCAGCAGCTGGGTATTATGATCTCACAGGTTCTGACTGAAAACACACTTATTTTGCGGGTGAAGACAATATGAGATAAATCACATATCAGTTTAGAGACAACAGGAAGTGTGAAGCAAGATGCAACATGCAGCATGACTAACGCGTTCCATTCTCTGTCTCCCGACCACCAACCAACACACACCTGGACTGCAGCCTTCCTTATTTACACGACATCATCCCAGCACTTTCAGACAGTCGGAAACAATGCTGCGGCTCAAAGGGACAATACTGACACAGTGAGGTCATGATAATCACAGACGCATCTGCATGAATCAGCTGTCCTGACATGCACATGCTCTCAGTTATCTTCAAAAGTGGAAATAATGAACCGGGTGCAGCTCAGAGCTCATGCCGGAGGAGATACTGAGCACACAGCTGCCAGCTCTCACCAACCTCCCACATCATAGCAGTATGCGGTGAACCGCACTTTCGCCACACACTACACCCCCCTCCGAACCGCAGCTGTATATGATCATATGGAGAGGGAGGAGAACGCAGCTTAGAGGATGTATTGATACAAGAAACCTCTGCTGACCTGAAAACAGGTGGGAGGGTTCACAGATTAAAGTGGAGGAGCAGAAACAGCGCTGGATAAGTGGATGACCGCTTAAAGTGTGGCAGGGCAGCGGCAGGGAAAGCCCTGCGGATAGCTAAATTGCATCCCGCTGCGACTGACAGTGTGATGATGCTCATGACGATGGGGATAATAAATAGAAGTGGAGGAAGAGATTACAGAGAGCAAAGCGACCCCCCTTGTCATTACACCATCCAGGGGCTCTAATTATGGACACCATAGTAACCACCATGCTAACTTGGCCACATGTGCACCCTGGTCTGTGTGTCTGCATAGGGCAGGAAAACAATGTTCGCTATAGCTGTACTTCAACAACATCAACAATTACATCAGCATGTGACATAATGGAAATCAAAACTCTAACTTGGGAATATATCTGGCCTCTATTTATCAGAGTCATACCCATTTTGGTCAGATGATATTATTTCTAGAACAATGAGGCCATTGATACACAATTTTCCTCATTTCTTGTTTCTGAAAAGGTGGCAATAACTGCAATCTGTACTGGCTGGATACTTGAATGGATACTTTTGTGCAAAATATAAAGACTATGATAATTAATAGATCAATGATAATGCCATAAGTCTTCATAGAGACATGTGGGAAATGTTAAGATGAGAGAGCTGCCGCTCCAAGCGGATCAGCCACCTCTCATTCCCACTTCAGCTTGAAAAGAACTTGGAACAGTCGGTAAAATCTTACATGGTCTGTTGCACACTCTGAGCATATATGAAAGTCAGTAGAGCAACGTATGTCTGATCTAATCCAAGGCTGCGGTATGATGGTCACTCTTCAGTGTTTATACACACTTGCCTTCACACAATATGAAGTAAGATTAATGAAATATGTTGGCAGTCTGACACTCCTCCCACGGGCTTTTTGTACACACTAATGCACAGATCAGGTTTGCCATTTTTCTTTGTTTGAAAAATCCCTTTTCGTCAGGTTTAAGATTGATATTATAGCTCAGGCTGGTCTCAAGGTTTTGGGTTGAGCAACAGACCACATCTGTTGGAGGCCAAATTGCTTTGATATCTAGGAGAGACATCAGTGAAAGGGACTAACGGGGGGGAGTCAGAAACACACCAGAATAAAAAAAGAGAAAAAAGGAGATCAAACTTTGCTGATTGCCATTTCCTAAACAATTCAATCTGATAACTGTTACTGAACTCACACATGGTGCATGCTGCACCACAGCTGAGGCTATGCCAACATGTTTAACCAGCTCTGCTCACTGCCAGAGACCTGGCTATATGCAGAGACTTCAACCAGATAGGAAAAAAGCCAAGCTGAGCCCCTTTCTGGAATATCAAGCATTCGTCTGGGAATGGTCACCTCTGCGCCGTTCCCTGCACGGCGATCCCTGCAAGGGCATGGAAACACTCCGCTGCACATATGTCTCACATTTCCATTAAGAAAACAGCCTCACACACACACACACTTCATCACCTCCAATCAGTGTAGTTTTGAATTAACATTAAGAGATTAATTCTTCCCAGGGATAGTGGAGTCAGTGAATCGACTTCTATGAATGATCGGGCCAACTCCATGTGGCGAATAATCTTATCAGCTCTCAGAGAATAAGTGTAAGCCATTTCCACACCAGATTTAGATCATAAGCAGAAGTTTCTCCACTCCTACGGCCATTTTAGCAGCTTTGTAGATCACTCAAAGGCAAGTGTAAATAATGTCATAGTACCTTCTGCTCGATCACATTGGCGGTCTGATAGTTGAGGATGGGCCGTAAGCCGTGGGAATCAGCAGCAGCTTTTGGATCCAAGCTGAAGTTCAAGGCCACAAAAATTGGCGAGAGTTTATCCCTGAAGTCTTTCTCATCCTGTAGTCATACAAAACATATTACATAGTTTACATCTGTTGCTCAAGAACTCAAGTTTCGTAATAGTAGGTTATCAAGTCTTTTTTTAATTACTAGCGAAAGAGAAAGCATACTCTTAGGTAGATCTTTTTGTGGTCGCACAGACGCTCGCCATGGCGAACCCTCACACTCCTTCGCAGAATGGGCTGCTGGGAGTCCAAGAACAGAGCCCTTTTCACTGCACCATTCTGCTTGTGCTTTTGACTGTCAAGCTGCACCTCCACCTGGAAATCTGGAACACATAATGCACAAATGAGCATTCATGGTTTGATGAATGTTCTTTAGTCGCCTAATGACAGGTCTGAAAGGGACCACCGTAAATTCTCAGAGGCACACACAATGCAGTCAATGTAAGGTAAATGTAATGGCAAGGAGAGCTTTGGTATATAGAAGATGGAGTAGATAAAGGAAAATTGATAAAGACAGAGACTGAACAACGATGATTTTGCACAGAGCTTGCCTTATTTTACCGTCATGACAAAATCTGCAAAATCTACTATTGATCTAAATCTAAAACAATCACACACTGGTGGCTAGTTTGCATACTTGTAATTAAGTGCAGATGTAGTAAATTGTCTCACCAAGGTCGCTTGGTAGGTGCTTCCCTTCAGCAGATATGCAGAAACTCAGGTTGACACTGTTTTGGACAGAAAGAACAAGGATATGATGAGAGAAGCATATTCATGAATGGCAGCGATTCAACACAAATGCACCGAATACACGAGACACCTCAATTGCCCTAGCTTGTTCTCAGATTTAGTCTCATGGCCCAGTGCACTTGTGTCAGCTCCCTACATGGTTCACATTGCAAGGCATGAGGCGTAATGGGAAAGCAACGAATAATATGAAAAAAATGTCCAATGTTTGGAGACAGGGCTGGCATATGACCACTTTAGCCAGCTGGGCTGATAAAGCAGTGTGTCTCCATTTCTAACCGCAGCCCTCCAACCCTTCCCACAAAACACAGAAAGGACTAGCAGAGTTAAGAAGGGTGAAATTGTGCAAAGACTCGGGTTTCAGTGCTGACCAGTCAATGGCTGACTGTATAAGCCTGTAGCTCTCTCCCATGACATCAGCCACACAACATGCTGCTGCTGTCCAAGTCTGCAACTTTAAAACCCAAACCTTTCATTGCTAAGCTCACACATGAGAAGCAGAAGCAAAAAAAAAAAAATAACAGCAAAAACTGGAAAGAAGGGAAACAAGAAGGAGAAAACGCAGAAAACACAGAGACTTCTTTTGAGGAATTGAAATAACTTTGTGTATATGCTCTCGTGTCTGCACAACTGCATGCACAAGCTCGCAGGAGTCTACATGTCCTGATGTTTCCCAGCTGTGTTCCACCGCCAAACAATATCTCATTCAAAGCAACTGCAAAAACCTCCCTGCCCCTCCCCTCCAGACCTCCTTCCCATTATCCCCCTTTGCTCTCCTTTCACCCCCACCAAAAAAGTCCTCATCACCAGGCAACGCAGCATAATCAAGACATATGTGTATACAAGAGTTTCCTTTATGGATCAAGATGTGGAGAGGGAGTGGGGTGGGGTGGGGTGGGGTGGGGGTGCAAGCAGACACATGAGTGCAGCGTCAACCATGTCAAGCAGCGAGTAACAGTCATCTGTTTCCTCTCCCTATTTCTGGAGCTGAACGCTGCACATTTGGAGAAGGCCAGAAACAGCTAACAATGCAGCTATTCAGCATGTTAGTCCTCTACTGTGATATAAAGACATTTTGAAAAGAGGTCAAATAAAGGCAGCGCTCGCTACAGGCCAATACCATGACTGCTGATGTTGAGGATATTGCTTATCAGAACTTCCTGGCAAGATAGTAGTGTTTATGAATTCGGGGGGGATTGAGAAGCTCATCTTTTCTGCAGCCGGGTCAAACAAATACCAAATGAGTCACATGGCAGACAATTCTGGGTGCTGGACCAGCTGAACACTCACCAGGAAACATGAATGCTGGAGTTTCCATTGGTGACTATGCAGCTCTTCTCTTCAGGGTTGATCATGGTGGGGTAAACTGTCAGGGAGGCACTGGTGTTGACTATTGGACGGGATCTGTGGGTAATGAAAAGGGTGTAGTTTCAGGAGTCAATCAGCTAGTACATTTCCACTTTTAGCACCGTAAGAAAACATTGGATAATTTCAGGAGTCTGTATTTGTAGCCTGCAGAGTTTGTCCATCCATTAATCAGATGGTTAGCTTAGCACAGCAGAAGCGCTGAGCCAGGTTAGAAGTTTTCATGTTTTCAGTATTTACATCCAGTGAGACTGTAACTACATACAGGATATGATTCAAAACATCATACCTATAGAGAACAGCCTTATTCACACCAAATGCTCCAACAATTAGATCTGAGAACATAAAAAGAAGGAAAAGAAATAATTGGAAAACATATTTAAAAAGATTTTTTTTAAAAGGTAATAATGGTCATTCCAATATCCTTAATATCACGTTCAGTTACCTGGGTATCCGTTCATGTCCAGATCCGTAGCACCTCTGAGGGCAAACCCAAAGCTGGCAGGAATGGCACCTGCAGCCCATTGACCCGTGATCACCTGAGACGGCTTTTCCCTGAGACCTTCCGAGTATCCATTATAGATGTAGACCAGTCCCTGCCGGTCATCCCCTCCAAACGGACAGCTTATAGCCACATCTTCCAAGGAGCAAAAGGTCAGAAAAAATATTAGCTTTTCTTTCAAACAGAAAACTATTCAACTTAGTAGCAAAGCCAGTTTAGCTAATGTATTCAACTTAGCTAACTTCAACTTATCATAGAAGCCTGCTAATGTCAAAGACTTCTTTCAGTTATATAACTCAAACTCTTTTCAGGCATGCTCTGTAACCATGGAGTTTAGAAGGTGTAAACCCGAGGAGCTGTAGAATCCAAAGGACATTAAATTGGTGAAATCAGTCATAGTACGTGGTGGGGTTGGTGTCAAATGTTATTTTAATTATCTTATTTTCATCAATATTGTGGATGTAGTACACAGAACCAGAGAAGTTGTAGTTGGAAAGTGTCTGTCAAAGGGCAAGCACTTTCAAGAAACTGTCTGACATGCAATTTGGAGAAACCATCTTTCTGTTTATCACAGGTTAGCATAATCAAATTAGCTTAAACAGACTGGAGCCCATTGTTGGAATCACACTCTTGCCACGGGTAGCCAGGAGGGTGAAAAAAAAGCTCTGTGATGTACTTTCCACTTCTTATACAACTGTTGCAGCATAAATCTTTGCTTTTTTTTTTTTTTTTTTTACAAATGGTCATTTCTATCTGTTGTTACTCCTAAAACTTGCCCTAACTGAGCTAAGACAAATGTGATCGCTAATTTTGCAAGCACCTCGAGCACCTGGCTGCTTTACAAGGTAACAAGTCATTATTTTAGGAGAACTTGCACAATCCATACCATCAAACATGATTTTATGTAAAATCAATTCTTTAGGAACTACAATTCCCAAATCTTACCATTGAAACCATCCTGGTTCAGGTCTCCAAGTGGTGCAATTGTGCTGCCAAATCTCCCAAACACCTGAGTGCCTGTCAGGTGAGGCTGGCTGAGCTCCAAGTTTAAGGGGCTACGCTGTAGATAAACATAGACACGGCCCATCTCCTCCAGACGACTGTCAGAGTCTCGGGCCATGAACATAGGAGCTCCCACCAGCAGATCAACCATCCTGCAGACATGACAGGAAGGTCACATAAACTCAATAAACTCAGCAGACACTTGAGGGTGTAGCAGTAATAGGTAGTTGATGGTATTCAATCTAGACTCTGCCATGCTAATCAATTAGCAAGAAGAGAAAATGCTTCTACTCACCCATCACTGTTGATGTCAGTTGTTGCCAATGCATAACCAAAATATGATCCCATCTATGAACAACAAGAGTTTTTATGACTTCTATTAATCAAATTCTGGGACTCAAGGCATGTTTAATATTTGATTTTCTCTTACATAACAGAAAACACTCATACACCAGTACTAGACTGAAGGGAAACTTGAAGAAAACAAAACAAACAAAACTGTCTCTTCAGTTTTGTTTCATTTTCATATTTTTCTGCCAAGATCTTTAGAATGAAAACAGCAGATTTTATTCATTCACCTAAATCCTCATTGTTTTAGAAAGGATAGTACTCCTCTATTCCCAGAAACATTAGTACAAAATGCCACTGCACTTTCCTTTCATAACTGAGCTTAACAGGAAACCATGAAAGAGTCCTGAATGTGTAGTAAACATTGGATTGTAAATGAAAAAGTTTCCTTTAGAGTGGAGGATTTCAGCCTTACCTGCTCACCAGTGAAATTAAACATGGTCGTCATGTCTGTACCATTAAAAATGGACACCTGTAACACAGCAAGCACATATGGCGAACATCTTTTTATAAGGTCTAATATAAGCAGTCTCTGGCATGGAATTTGCTGCAAAAACAATTCCCAGTATTGCAGAGCCCTTTTTTCTTTCTTTTGCTTTCATGCATTGGTCACAAGTCTAAAGCCCACGTTTCCCCCATTTTCAAAGCAATTCAATAAAAAGTAACATAAGGGAGATGATAAAGTATTCCTACCAAGCCATAAAGCATGAGTCCTTTTGGAACGCCAGCTACAAAATCTGTGAGAGAAAGCAAAGATTTACCAGGGAGAAATGCACAGGTCGGGCTAAGAGGGATGACAACAGAATTCCAGCTCAATAATCATAGAATATTTCAACTTGCTAAACATCAGATGTAACGTGCACTGTTAAAGGTGCCATATGTAAGAATTATGTATCATCTTTATTTTAAGTTGTTGCAAGACATTAAAAGACATTA
>JAPMNP010716098.1:0-10528 GCA_029874935.1 Atherina boyeri | reverse complement strand
ATAAAGGTTTCACAAATCAGAAACAGTGTTTTAATGAATCTACATGCTGTGTAGAGTACTTCAGTCCAGATTTGAAGAGTCCCAAGTATTGTAGTTTTTGATCAGGACATGGTTTAATGTAGTCTAGGTTGGAAAAGATTCAGTGGAATTGCCCTTTAAGCATATGACGCATCGGATACTAACTTTAGCTTCGTTTTTTCTTCAGTAATTGCTTATGTAAATTTATATTTTGATATTCAGTCTAGCAATGGTCTCAAGGAAGAAAGCAGAGCATATTTCAATGCATAACTAAATTATGATCATGATTAAAAAAACACATTTTACTTAAACAATTAATTTTCTAGATAAATGCAGGCTCAAAATTTGTTTTCTTGTTTGTTGTCATTATCTGAAATGTCATGTTCTCTGAAAAATGTTGTGTTCTGTTGCATGATTTATTTATTTTTGTTTGGTTGATTTTGTTTATTGTTTTTCTTTTTAAGTATTACTTTCAGAATGGTGGTACCTTTATGGATGTCAACACTCGAATTACATAAGAAATTCTGTTATTTGAAAGTACTAAGAAACCAACTGTAGTTATTAACCAAAATTAGACCATCTCAGATATTCTTCTTCTTCAATAGAGTATTTTCTGCTTTTCTGAACTTCAAATGATTAAGGTAGTTGCATCATTAAGATAAAAATGCAGGGATAAAAAACAATCTAAGCAAAATAAAGATGTGCTTAAATCATACTTATTCCATGCATTAGAGATAATTTAATAATTGACAGCATTTACAAAAAATTGAGTAAACTGAATAACTTTCAATTGCATATGTAAAACAAATACTTAAATGGTTTAGTTTCTAATTGGAGCTGTGTTCACAGGGAGCAGGTTGAACTATGTGTGGACATCCTTGAACGCATCCTAATGGCCCTCAGCCCTGTGCATCTGATCCAGAGCTACAGAGTGGAACTGCAAGGGGGTTTGACCCATCCTAATGAAACGGTGAAGACACTGGCCTTGACACAGGTAGGCTGTGTGTACACACATAAAGAAGACAGCTTACCATAAAACATCAACATTATTAATTATTCCTGTGTTTTTCTGTCAGATTGGCAGAGTGGTGGAACACCCAGATGCTGTCACTGAAATCCTGAACAACGATGACCTCCTTCGAGCTGTGATCCTCAGTATTGGGGAGGAGAAGATGGCTGTGGCAAAACAGGTGATAATTGAGGCATTGACAGGACATTAATGATACTTTAGAGAAACTGCAGATCGTGTTGTAACTTTTTTTTTAAACTCCCTTCAGGCGATTCAGTCCTTGTCTAAACTGAGTCACTCCAAACCCGGTTTAGACATATTATTCCACAGTGATCTGCTGAAAGTTATGAAAGATGTGATGGCCAGAAGTGACATCATCAGATATAGAATATATGAGGTATGGTCAAATGCCTTCACCTTTGCTTGAAATACAGGAGACATAATGTTATTTGGAGTTGCATCTAATCACATTAATTATGATAGATACAATAATTATTTTGGTCCATGTGTTTCTATGGAAGCTGCAATGTTAAGTCAGCACAGCTCTTTTGAAATGTATACTACTATACTAAATACAAGTTTTTGTGATAATGATTTAAAGAAGTTGTGCTTGTTCTCCTTTCTGCTTGCAGCTGGTGGTTGAAATCTCATCTGTTTCGCCCATTTCTCTTGGTTACTGTGCCAACAGTGGGCTCATTTCTCAGCTGCTCGGTGAACTGACCGGCGATGATGTCTTGATCAGGTTGTGACTTGATCAAGACAAACTTACAATATTATAGTTGCATTCAAATTAGGTTTAATTCACATGTGACACTTTCTCATGCTTTCAGTCTCACATTTATCTCCTCACTCATACTGATAAGTTTATGTCTTTTTTAATCAGAGCTACAGCCATAGAGATGGTGACCGCTCTGGCTCACTCTCAACATGGCCGGCAGTATTTGGCTAAACAAGGCATAATGGACAAGATCTCAAACATGATCAGAGGAGCAGATACGGACCCCTTATCCTCCCTCTACCTTCCTGGTGAGTGTCTTTAAAATCTGTTCTGAAGTTGACCACAGACTGAAAATCTATTTGCAAGTTTGACTACTGACTTTAAATCACAATCTGGATGTTTGTGTCTGTAATTTTGATAAATTAAGTTTAACTGATCCAGTAAATGAACTTTAAGGTGTTATCAGTCTCATCATAATAAGAAGATGGTACTAGTATGTGAAATTTGATTAGCGTTAAAGGAAAAACAAGTACTGACTCTGTGTCTAGTCTCTTACAATGTGAATATTACTACTTTAGGTTTGGTGAAGTTCTTTGGGAACCTGGCCGTTATGGACAGCCCACAGCAGGTTTGTGAATCCTACCCAGCCTTCCAGAACAAGGTGTTTGAGATGGCTCTTGATCCAGACCCCGCGATGATTGGGGTGGCCCTGGACACATTGGGATTACTTGGGTCTACGGTGGAGGGGAAGCAGGTTCTTCAGAAAACGGGTAGGTCTGGTATCTTTAAATGACTGCTGTGTCAACCCAGATGTTTATCACTATTGGTATTTTTATACCTACATTCAGTTAAAAGACAGATTTTAGGGAATTCATGTTTGTTTAGAATGGGGGTGGGGGGCCTTTGTTTGTACATATGTGTGACTGTGTGCGAAAGAGATAATGAGTGTTTTTTTCTTTTTTCTTTAGTTTTTTCTATTATTATGTAACTTACTGTGTTGAGTGAAAGCTTGTTTTATTTTGATTTAGATTTTTAGTGTGCCTAAATAGTTTTTAATCATGTAAATCACTTTGTGTTGCCTTTGGCATGAAAAGAGCTTTATAAATAAAGTTTGATTTGATTTGATGTGATCCACTAGTGCTCCCCTAAAATCAACCAAATGAATTGTGTGTTGTAAAGTTTTAGAGACATTTGGAAAGATTTGTAGGATTAATCCATTTTTACCTCCAGTTTCTTGATTTTTCTATTAGATATAAACAAAACTAGAGGCAAAAATCTGTCATATAAACCAGTGATGGTCTGTCTTGGTACAAAGGAAAAAAATCACCCGTTTTTACCATGACTCAATCCTCTGAGATAGGAAAAGGAATGCTGAAATGCATGGACTGTTTATCTTATGTTAGTCAAGCTCAGATGGAGGAATAGTTTTTCCTTCTAAAGTCAAGGGTGCTAGTGAACTATCTGATAAGGATTACCTTATTTGCTGTAGATATTACTGATGCTGTAGGATCTTGACTAATAATATTCTGTGTTCAGGAGAAAAATTCAAGTCGGTTTTGTCAAGAATGAGCCAGCTTGCCAGTTCTGGAGCTACTGAGCTCAGAGTTCGCAGCTTGGAGGCCATATCAGAACTTCTCACCTTACAGGTATTTATGTTGACATGTGAAGTATAAACACAAGCAGAAATTTAGTTAAGTTCAACATAAAATAATAAAATCTGTTCATGTGTTTCCACTTCATTAATTTTTTCAGCCAGAACATCAAACAGAGGACCTTTTGGCCTTGACAGAGTCCTGGTTCCGCCTTCTGTCTAACCAGCCAATGGATATGATTCGCAACATCAGCACCCAGCCTTTTCCAGAGCTGCATTGTGGGGCTTTACGGATATTCACTGTAAATATTTCCTCTCTTGGTTCGCTGGCTTTTATAACCTGTGAAATAAACAACCACATCTTATAATGATTCAATACTTTAAATTTTACTTATCGATTTAATTCTCTAAGATTTCACTTAATCAAATGTCATGACAATGACCTCTAGTAATGTTTGTGTGTGTTTTTCAGGCCATTGCCACTCAGCCGTGGGGTCAGAAACTAATGCTAAAAACTCCTGGATTCATGGAGTTTGTTTTGGATCGTTCAACTGGTCAAACAAAGGATGTCAAAGATGCCAAGTTTGAACTGGTTGGGTCTCTTGTGGGTTCATCTACAGCTACAGAGATCCTGGGCAGTCAACATTATATACGCCTGAAGACTTATCTAAAAGAAGGACCTTACTACGTTTCAGCAGTGGCCTCAGTCAGTACAGAAGGAGCAGAATGATTGAATAAAGTCATGTTCACAATATGAGGTCTTATTATTGCTTAAGGTAAATTCCTGAGTTCTAATTGTGTTACTGTTAACATACCAGTTTTATACTCTGCTATAACAATACCATTCGATGAGTAAAAATGTGGATAATTCTAACAAATCAAATCATTGTTGCTCAGTTTATTGAAACATCTTTAAAATAATTTTACAAAATTAGTACGGATCCCCAAGAGTTTAAAACTCATCTCCCAACATTTTATTGATTGTTGAAAGTATTTGAAAGCTAATAAGTAATCAATCTTAATACTTGCTGTGTTTAAGCTGGCAGTTACCTTTTTTTTATTATAAAGCTACCATACACTTGGTACTTATTAAGATGGAAATATTATGAAAGATATTTCATATTTATAGTATGTTCTGTACAAAATGGTTCAGCTTGAGGAACATGACTTGCAGAAATAGATAAACACTTATGTTGGACCTTCTTAAGGCATTCATCATCACAACAAATCTGAAATAAAGTTCAAATTAGTTGCCTTAAACTTCAAAAGAAAGTTTGAAATAACTAAAATAAAATATGAGTAGTTTGTCTTACAGTGAAGTTTTGGGATTTCTTTATCCCTTTATCTTAATCTAACTTTATTGAAGTGCAGTGCTTATCATTGTTGTCTTAATACCAAATATTTGAAACAGAAGGAAGATTTTGAGCTTTCAAAATAGATTTGTCTGAAAATTCACTGACACAAATTCAGAAGTGGTGCCATAATTATACAACTGACTCCACATTGTATGATGGCAGTTCAGCAGAGTACACATGGTATGTTATCGTATTTAGTTTACATGTTTACCAATTACTTAAGCAATAATAGCACTGCCTTACAAAATGACAAATACAGTTTCAACCATTTATTATCCATTGACTTAAATAATTACATTTTTTTGTGAATGAAAGTGTAAACGGGTAATTGACACAGACCAAACAAAAATACAACTTGATTAATGAAATACTGCTCAAGTACTACCATTTATCAGATCAACTTGTTTTTGTTTTCTTTGTGGGAGATATTTTGTTTGTTGGATTATTTTTTTTTCTAAATAAAGAAGAATAAATCACAACTGTTGTATGTTGATCTTTCCTGCTTTATATACACACTTGGACATTTAAATGACCTTTTTTTTCTAAGCAACATTAGTTCTGGTAACTATGCATTTATATATTTACATATTTGATTTATAGCTATTTTGACTTAAAATAAAAACCTGCTTTGTCGAAAGCAATAAGAAAACACTGCAGAAGGCATGGAGACAAGTGACTTCTGGCTGGTTTAGATTTCCTTATGGTTTCCAAATTTAGCCTCCAGTTTATGGATGGAGGGGTTGAGCTGAGGAAGCAGAGTGGCTTTAGACACCATATAGAGACTGACATCACAGGGGAATGGTCCAACTTCTGACTGAATTTAGCAGGAAAGTTCATATTCACCCCTGCACATGCAAGATGAAGCCATCATACTGAGAATGGTACATAAACCTCTTATCTTTCTTGCTGGCACATCACAGTGATCATAAGCATATTTGTAGATGTGGCTGAATGGGGAATAAAAAGCTTAATTTGTGAGAATTTCGCCACTGTGATCATTTTGAGTAGCCTTCAAAAGCCTTTCGCATGTCAAACAATCTACACAATCATACCAATTAAAGAATGTTGGTCAAATTTTGATTTTTCACTTCTCTTGAGGTGGAATGTCACAGACTTATCTTTTCATTCATCCAATAATAATAATGCTTTACCCCAGTGAGAACTGACTCAGTCCCAAACATCAAGCACAACTCATGTCACCCTCTCCACTGTGAATCATATCACTTCTCCCACGTCTTCTCTGTACTTGCTCCAGTTGCATCATTAAATAATCAAGTCATTAGATTATAGAACATCAAGTCTTTTCACTGTACATGTACATTTTCATATTTTGCATAGTGGCCTGATAGATTCATAACAGCACAGGGATGGCAACACAATTTATCATCAAAAAGTAGCTGTTATAAGATTCTCCTTTACACATGTTTTATCACAAGATGTTTTGAGATCACCCTCTTTGTTATGAAATCATTACAAAGCTTAAGCATTAACTCTAATATTCACTACTGTCTGCTGGGGAGCACAATGCTGGGTTTCCTTTTTCTTTTCTTTTTTTTTTTTTTTTTATAAAATGTCAGATGATCTAAGAGTGACCAAAAGGAGGAACAAAGTACCTGTAGGAAGAAATGCATAATTTTACTTGAATGATGAATGAGATACAATTACAATACTTAACATTTGTAAATAATTATTTTGTATGCTGTGGATCCACCAGCACAGAAGGGACTGGATGAATCAAAATGAAATAAATAAAGCAAACTGACTGATATAGAGCTACAATCAAAGCAAATAAAATGTATTTGGTGCAAAACCCACCAATAAAACCAAAGAGTGGTTCTGCAGATGTGTTTAGGTATATGGTGATATGAATGCAAGGTTGTAGGTTTTTCCATCTGGACATTTCATTGTAAGAGAAGCTGATAACTTCTCCTGTCTGGTTTCAGTCTTGTTTTCTCACAGAAGACATCTCCTGTGCCCAATTTTAAAATAAAGAGCTGAGAGGACTCCAAACCTCCAACAGATGGAGCTCATCTTTCTTGCTCCTGAACAAGAGTTGGGTGATAAATCAACAGTTATGTTCAGTGCTGCAGACCTGTCCTCTGCATCTCCCACAATATTTCCCATATAGACCCTGCCAGCCTGATTTTATCCAGCCAGATATAATTCCACATGCATCTAGTTTGTTCATTTAAATAGTTCATAAGCTCCTACCACTTTGCCTGCAGCTGTTTTCTGCGTAGGCTGAGAAGAAGAAAAAAAAAATCACCTTCAAAATGCACCTGTATAGGTGAGACACAAGTGCTGGGAGGAATCACTTTTTTTCCCCACAAGAGCCCACTCCTGTCTGGCAGGTCGTCCTCCGATGCAATTGACCCAGGAAGACGACTTCGTAAAGGGAGACTCAACGCCGAACACCGCAGCTTTCCAGTCCGACGGAAGCGCCGGATCTCCGGCCAAAATGTGCAGTGAATGCTACGTGAATCAGTCATTTGTGAACGACGATGGGACCGTGAACGGTCAAAAGCCACGGTAAGAAACACACAGGCAACTTTCCCCCCCTGCATGTTATGTATATTTGGTTACACATGGGGTTTCTAAAAGTTATCTTTGTAACAATAACTTGTAGCCTAAGCTTCTTTGACCAGGTTTCTTGTGTAATAAAAATGGTGGGAAAAATTAAAACATTGAAAATATCTTAAATTTGGATAATTGTTATTGTAGCATACGGTGTGTTAACATGTAGATTTTACCTTGTTTTTGTTTTGTTTCCATTCATGCTGCCGCTCTTGTCAGCACTCAGCTATTCACTGACCTGCTGTCTCAACACAATAGCTTACAGATAATATCTACAGAGAATATTATTGTAATATTAATGCTAAACACATTCAGTCTGCTATAATGCAGTTAACACCCCTTATCTGTTGCATGTGAGTAACTTTTGAACCAAAAAAGTTAAGAAATTAGAATGTTAAAAAAACATAAATTAATGACACTTCTGCAGGAGCTCAAAAGGCAATTATTCACTCAGCAACCATGCTGTGCTTTCTTCATTTGTATTTCTAAAAAAAAATCATAAGCTCTGGTGTGTTCAGATGATCTGAGTGCTGTTCTTTGCTGTTGGGTTTGTTTTGGTTGGATTTCAAACAAACACAAGGGAAATACACTCTTCATCAATTTAGAAATAGTTTGGACAAACAGGAATATAACAAGCAGTGATGGAGAGAGGATATGAGATATGTTTCAGTCTCTGTTTAGTTGATGATGTGTTTCTAGGAGACTTTAAACTGCACCCATCTTCACACCAGACCATAACACTTCATTCATTATGTTAATTAATGAGAGAACATGAATTTATTTATTTGTTTATTTTCTGCAGCTGATGATTTGGCTGATATTAGGACTCATCCATGCTGTGTGTGAAGGCACACATGCTGTCACTTTAATCTGAGGTGTCTAAGTACTCCAATGTTCTTTCAGCATCCCAAATGTACCGTGTTTCCTCTTTGCATGCTACACAGACTCAACATCTGAGCCTCTGCAAGCATTCAGAAAAACCTTTTAAGTAGCAGTGATAATTTCTCAGGTTTGAGTTAAAGATTAGCTCCCCCCATGCCAGCATTGGTTCTCAAAGGGTACTCCGACTTCCTCCCACAGTGGAAAAACATGCACATTGGGTTAATTAGTGATTTTTAATGAACTCCAAGGAGTTAGTGTGAGCCTGCGAGGCTGTTTGTGTCTTTGTCTCTGTGTCAGTCATGGACTAATGACCTGTTCAGGGGGGCACCCTGCTGCCGGGGGAAGGCTACACATGCCCTGCGACTCCAAATGAGATAAATTGGGTATAGAAAAGGGATGGATTGATGGATGGCTTCATATCAAGATTAAGCGAAGTCATGACTTTTTGACAGCAGTGATATAGGTTTGTGCTTCAGGTGTGTCCAGATCCGGTCATCGAGGGCCGCAGTCCTACGGGTTTTCAATGTTTCTTTGCTTCAACACACCTGACTCAAATCAACGAGTAATTCTGCAGAACTTCATAGGCTGTAGGATCCAACAATTTGAGGCAGGTGTGTTGAAGCAGTGAAACACGGAATACCTGCAGGACAGCGGCCCTCGAGGACCAACTTTGGACACCCCTGCTTTAAGTGATTGTATTGATACTTTGCTTTAATTTTACAGATAGGGTTGTGCATGTTCCAGAGGGTTACACTGGTTGTTGTGAGATGAGCACTGAGGGATGGAAAGGAAAGTAAATCTACTTTCTACAACTGTTTCATCAACTAAATGGATGGTAGATTCATTTTTGGACACTGATGCCTTGAATGTAGATTTCTTATTTAGAATATATCACAGAAGTAACAGTATGCTGTGATAATCTAAGAAACAAATTCTTCTCTTAAAAGGAAGAATACCCTGGACTTTAAGGAGGATGTTCGCTTTCCAAACTTCTAAGTACACCTTTAAAAACAGAGCATTTACTTGCACATATGAACACTCTTCCTCCTATGGTTAAAGGATCACACATTAAGCTTTTAGAAAACCATTATTGTGTTTATTGCTTCAGTACAGCTGCTCCAGGGTAATAAAGCAATAATCACATATAGTGTATTCAATGAACATACGCTGATTGCCTCTGACAGTACAACACTGTATTCATTTTTGACTGTGTGTCTTCTTTCTTTTTCCTAACCTTTTTGATTGTATGCATTACTGTGAAAGCTTACCATTTCACTTTTCCATTCCATGTTTTTCTTTCCTTGCTCCCTCTCCTTGCCTGTGCTTGTTTCACCTCTCTTATCCTTCCAGCTTCCTTCACTTTCACACAACCCTTTCCCCCCTCCCACCCTTCATTTCCCTGCTGCCTCTTTACTTTTCTCCTCTCGCTCCTCCAGCTCTTCTTCAGCACCACTGCAGACCAAAAGCAGCAGCAGCAACAGCGGCGTCATCTTGGACAGCTCATCTCTAAAGATGGAGCAGCTGGAGAGTGAGGTGCCTCCACTGCCGCCTCGCTTCCGCTTCAGAGACTTGCTGCTCGGTGACCAAAACTTTCAGAATGATGACAGGTATACAGCAGTGTGGATATGAAGCTGTAGGATGAGAGGTGCTGTTTGTCATGGTCAGAGACATCAAATTGGGAGAATATACCCTCAGTGGTGGTTAGAAGTAAAAAACCTGCCCATGATCATTAAAAAATCTGATAAAATATTGTAACAAAGCTGTTATAGTTTACTTTGTCAGCAGTTTGTAGATGTATTATTTTTCCCAAGCAAAAGGATGGAAGTCTTGTTAGATATTCATATCTATAGTGTTTTCTACCATAGTGATTAAAAGATAGGCCAAACTAAATACATTTTTTACAGTCTTAACACAATTAAAAAAACAAAAACAAAAATAAGGATGGCATTTTATTCCTGTTTTCTGAGACTTTATTGACTGAAAAAAAAATAATTATTAAGGCAAAAAATCAGTACATAAACTGATAATGATTTTCAGCTGCAACTACATTACTCATTTTAAATCAGATCTGCAAAGTGATTGTATTCTGGACAGCTACAAGCCAAAATCAGATCTTGTTTTTTTCTCCATTGTAGGGATATACAGATATTAAAGTTTATTTGTATAGTACATTTCATGTACAAGACAATTCAAAGTGCTTTACATAAAACATTACAGCGGGGTGCCGCATTAAAAAGTAAACAAATAGAAACCATAATTTAAAATTTAAAAGAAAAATTTTGAAGAAAAAATAAATCATAGAAGAGTAATTCCAGCTTAAAAGAAGCCGTGCAGATGTGGACATTAGAATAAAAACTATTCAAAAGCAGCTGAGAACAGGT
>JAPMNP010716078.1:0-10420 GCA_029874935.1 Atherina boyeri | reverse complement strand
CCCCTTCCTCCCATCAGTCCATCAATCATTTGTCTCATTTTAATATTTGCAAAACACTTTTCAACTCAATCCCATGTACACCAGCTGTGAAATTTGTTTGTATAATATAACAAATATTTTTGTTATTGATTTATCTCCTTCAATCAAAATGCATCTATTCCTAACCCTCTGCCATATGTCATTTCTATCACATCTCTGACATCATGTGTAAACGAACAGCTTGGATTATAAAGCTTGCACAAAACCACATTGATATACTTTACTTCATCTGACTTTCAGCTTGCTGATAATGAATTCTTTCCTATTAATCAAATTTCTGATTGCCTGCCAGACGGCCGTCATGACCCCCTGACTCTTTGCTCATCAAAGCAGCAGAGTCATACACCATTGGGGCCCATTTGCTTGACTAACAATGACTTAGGACACATCAGGAGATGAGGCAGGGGATTTGAGGCTTTTCTCAAGGTGAATATATGTACCATTAATGTTACAAGATTTATATATTAGACTGTAGCTGCAAAAATTCAAACGGATCTACTAATCTGACCTTATTATAAAGCTGCGGGCGGAGGAAAAAATACAACAAGGTTAAAAAAACAAACAACTGCATCATTATCGGGGGTACATAGGTTCAACTTCGAATGCACAGACACAAATAAGGTTTAACTATGAAAGAATTAAGTATTTTTTAAACAAAATCACATAGAAGGCTACGACCAACAAACAAATAACAAAAATAAATAAAATGGCTGTCTTTGTCTCCTACTTTAAATTGGCTGCCACTGATTTCCGCAAAATTCTTAATGTTTTCAGAGGGCTGAGAGAGCAAGGCCTAATGAAAAAGCTTATATAAATGCAAATTGCATTCTGTCCTATGTTAAACCTCGTGGCTAATGAAAATTGCCAAGGTGGAGAGAAAAGATTGATGATGTTTAGCCAAAATAGGTCAGATCGCTCGATAAATAGAGTTTCATACCACAAACTCATCCTCTATCTGCCAGCTAACAGGTGAACTACAGAAGGAGCAGGGATAAAAAAAGAAGGCAAAGCAACCACATTGGATGACATTTGTTGCTCACTGATTGGCTGATGTCAATAGATAGGCTTCTGTTTGATGGATCATGAATGCTGATTTTCACTTTTTTATTCTAAACACCCCTGTACGCTTGTGGGTGTTCTTTCCACCAGAAACCCTAAATATACTTTGTACAGCAAAGGCACTAATACTATGGTGAGGACAGAAGCAACAAATTTAAAAATAAATTAACTAAATTTCAGTAAACTGAAAAAAAATAATGATAATAATTGTCTTATGTCCCTCCCAGTGCAACATGTCATGGTTCTAAGTTTTTTAGAGGACTTAATTAATATGTTTAGTCTATTAAGACTGTTTACTGTAGTTGCAAATTAACTTTGCAAGGCCAGAAACCTGTAGCTGGCAGATTTCTCTTCAACTCCGACTGGATATTCAGGGTCACTGTCATGTTGCAGTTTGAATTTGGAGCTTCATACACTTTTATTTACAATCTCAGAAGAGACATGTTGGACATTTTGATTTTTCTTGAAGGGAAGTGAACCGCAGCATCCCAGATAAGATTCATAAACACCAAACTTTTTGATAAAAGCAGCCACCTTCAGTATCTTTACAACATCATAAAGCAGCAACACCCAAATAAAATTGACATAAGTCAAGATGTCATAATATTAAATTTAGGCCCAGTGGAGCACTGTCATGTCCCATCCAGCTCCCTCTGCAGTGCCACCTTCTGCCTATGCCGACGGGGCAGGAATAGAAGCCTATTAAATCTCTAAACAGAAAGAACGGCCTCACTCCATCGTCATCTAAACCAAACACAGCAAGAGCCAGCTTAAAATACTGCTGTATTTTTTTTGCAGCCTGTCTGCTGGGTATACCCAAGTGAGTCAAAGTGTGATTGTATACTTGCAAAAAATGGGCAGAGTTTGGTGGGTGGGTGTTTTTCTCTGCTAACCTGCCTGCCCTAGCCCTCACCTCTCTTTCTCTCTGCAAATTGCAATAAGAGAACAGATTTGCAAAACCTTGTTTGAGTTCAGAGAGGGATGGTTGGCCTTGAACACACCTCCAAAGTCAATGTTCGAAACAGAATGACTGTGAGACTTCTGTGATATTCTCCAAGTATGCTCTCATCAAAACCTCTTCATTTCTCTCCAGTCCATTTTACTTGCCGCTTCTCTGTCACCAGAGATATTTCTAACAACTTGCTTTGTCTGTTGTTGGCTCTGATCCAGTATTCTTTCCCTTTTATTTCTTTTACCTCTCACATGTTTCATTTTGTCATACGGTGTGCCGAACAGCCCCCAAAGTGTAACAATTATCAAAAGCATAAAATGAATCATGAGTGTCGAAGAAAATGCTTCCACTCAAGTTTCTCCTCAGCAGGTAAAGACACATCAGTCAGCTTCTTCTTTGATTGCTGGCAGGTGAAGACACCACTTAACACTGCTGGAAACCAGTGGCTACAAAGTCAAAGCTAAATGAACACTGTCAATCTAATCCCATATTTAGGAAGTCCTACCTTAGAAGAGTCTGTCGCTGCGATGACCCAAGTGCAGTTAGCATTGTTGTCATACTGGACAGGGTAGTTTGGAGACGTGATGATGCCGCTGGGACCTTTCAACTGCCCTCCACACATAGGGGCTAAAAAAAGCAAGACAAAGAAAGATGCTAAATGTCTGGTCAATGACAGTTTAAACACACATAACTATAAAGTGTCAAAGTTTCTCCAGGATCAGCTTTTACATTCATGTAGCATGAACCATGCCTCTGTTTAGCTACTAGCTCTATTTTTTTCCCCAGCTTCCAAATCCAAAGGTTTCTTATTAATTCTAAATGTCATGTTTCTTTTAAAAAACTCTGTAGGGGAGTCAGAATGCAATCCTAAGGAAACCACATGGATTGCATTCCAAAGATCCCTCAGTATTTCTGAACATGCTGTAGAGGCATGTCTGCACTGGAGGTGTTCCTGCTACAATTCGTAGTTTTCCATCTCGTGTGGAGACAAAAATTATAATAAATACAGACATCTACACAGGCCATGCAACTGCTTGTGTTTCATGTGCATCAACTAATTTGTAAAACGCAAGTAAATTTCCTTCCATTTTACATGTAATTACATTGAATGGATGTTGAGCTCTCGAAGTAAAGGTGACCTACTTTTGAAACGGTGCCTGAATGCATACAGTAAAGACACATAAAACTCTTCAAGCAGCTGCTGCTCTGCTAAAACACTGCTCATTATGCTTGTATGTCTCACTCCCATCTCTTCTGGTACTGACTGTTCTATGCAGTTAGTTAACTAATAATTAATGCACAATGCCAGCCAACTGTTGGGTATAAGACTGTGAGACGGTGATCCAACTACGGTCTGGTACACCCTTACTCTCCCCACACTAATGCCTGCATGTTATCATCTAGTAATGTGAAAAGTGAGACAGATCTTGTAAAACCAGTAGCCTTTGGCACTATATTAATTTAATTGAAATTAAAGTTGTATGCAGGGTGTGTGGCATATAAACCTAGAGTAATGCGTTTCCATATTCAGCACCACATATTTTGATATAAGAACCAAGGAAAAAAGCTGCAGATGCAGCTGTTGCTGAATTTAGCCCTATTCAGCCACTCAATTTGACATTGTTTACTCAGAATTATAGACTAGTCTGCTTGTCTGGATTTTAAGTTTGGTTTAATCAGAAGGGAAATTAGTCATTAGGAGATTCCCGATTAAATATTCTCAATGAAGGAGTAGGTGAGAAGTTAGCAAACCGATCTTGAAAGGACAAGGTGACTTTTGTTATCGAGGCTCGAGGGTGTCTGCACAGCAGAGCTGTTAAACACTCCTTTAAATTAAAGCAGAGAACTTCAAGGAAAGTGTGTATGTGTGTACAAATGTGAAGGGGAACCACAAAGCATGGGAGGAAGGTCTGAAAACTAGCTAGCCAAATTTAATGAATTATGTCCAGGAAAGGTCCTTTGGGTGTCCAAGCCCCCCACTCCGTGGCTCACTGCTCCACCCCTCTCCCACCAAGTAACCTCATTAAAAATTAAAAGAACTGTGGTGCAGTTAAGAAGAGAATAGAAGTATTAATACAAGTTGTACTGACAGTTAGGGTGACCTTAACTCACTTAATACGGCAGAGAGGAATAGTGCCCAAGCTATCATATTCTTTTAAATTTTTTACAACTCATGTCTCACCTTTTCACATGAGAGGGAAGGAGACTAACCAGCAATCAACACAATGAAATAATAATCCCAAATGCATGGTGTGATAAGATGGAAGCCGTGAATTTAAATGGAACCATATATCATATAACAGGTCTTTTAAGTTCTGTACACTTTCAGAAATCCTTTAAAATCGCAGAACAAAACATCAAAAGAGAAAATTGACTATCTGAAATCAGTGGAACCACATGCATATCTGTTGAAAAGGATTGTATATTCTGCAATTAAAGGTTATTTTATGAAAAAGAATCAATAAAACTAAAGACCTGTACACACTAATAACTTTGATAAATGCACTGAATTTAGGATTTGTTTTAACACTATTATCATTCTAATTGGAATGCTGACTCTTCATTCAAAAGATAATATTTTCTGCTCCAACAAGCAGATGACTGTCATTCCAATTCAGATCTGGGTTTTTAACTAAAAACTGGAAATCACATCAGAATCAGTGAAACCCTGTTTACTTATTCTGCCTTTGACAACATACTCACAAGTAGAGAATATATGACTGACTGATGGGCAGCACTGAAAAGCATGTCTGAATAACAGAAGCAAAATAATGATGGTCAGATGTCAAAGTCAGGCCAGTCACAGCAAAATGTGGAGTATTGTATTCAGAGAAAAGAAGAAAATGGACTGCATACCAACACAAAATGACAACAGACTCACAAGTAACCATGTGCTGAGCACCTTAGAGCGGAAATAATAAATAGAGGTCATATTGAGTCTACTTCCATTACGCTTGTGCACAGATGGACAAGACATGTCAAAGCTTACCCCTGCAGATAGGCCGGTCATCACTCCAGCCTACATAGCTGTCCGTCACTCTGAGGCAAGTGATGCTCTTTGAGCCCTGCAGTTCATAGCCCTCGTCACAGGAGAAATGTACTGTAGCTCCTCGCCTACAGTTCGATTGCACCCAGAGGGAAAAAAAGTAAAAAAATGGCATAAGACTGGGGTAATAAGAAAAAATGTATCCTGGAAGAAACAAAAAAACAAAATAAAAAAATCTTCATTTTCTTTGCCTTCCTGGCTGCAATTTTCAAAAGTACTGCACCATAAGAGACGGATGACACCCATTTGTCTCCGTTACAGGTGACCACTGATACAGACAATAGCTTTGACAGGAACAGCACTGTGTAATCCTTTTTACTAATATCACCATCTCAGAGTGAACCTATTAGTGTGCAGTGGCTGAAATAGTAGGACATATTGTTTTAGCATACACACGTCTTTGTTTGGTTCGGTTGCAGGAGTTTGGCATTAGGCAATGAAGTGAAATAGGGTAGACCACATATCAAAATGCAGTTGTTTATTTAATGTCAAAACACGATAGATGTATTATTTTCATTCAATAACAAAATTAATTTAGTTTTTCGGAGATGCTCTAACCAAGTTGTCTTACCAACAAGATCTGCTTGTCCAAGTCACTCAAATCCATAAGCCTTCCCATTCATACAAACTACTGACATCAAACACCCAATGCTGACGTAGTGGTTAATATATTATATCCCTTTACAGATATTACAGTTATAAAATCAATGCTATTTACTTTATCTGTCAGAAATGATTTACTTATATGCACTTTTACTGTACAACTCATTAGAAACTAAATAGAAACATAAGAGATCTAAAGAACATGTTTCAAAGGAGAATAGGCTGACTAAATGAGTTTTTTTATACAAAAAGCTAAAGTCTTGGAGGTATTGTCTGTCAATGTACAGTAATCTTAGTTCAATCAAGAGATGTATATCAACTGAATTAACTGCTTCTGAAAGTCTTGATTTGCTTTACCTGAAATCAGAGCCTTTTCTTTTTCCTCGGTCTGGAATCCCAGGATCTGGGCACATGTTGTGTCCCTGCGCTACACCCATCTGAGACACTGATGGGTACAGACAGAGAAAACATTTAAAAATACAGATGGTTAAACAACTGAAAGCCTTTTTTAAAAGCCAAAGTTGGATATTCTTAAGTTTTTGCTGAAAATAAACAGCATACGCTCACATTTCAGCGCATTTTAAGATACATCAATTGATAAAAGAGAGAAAAAATGTCAAGCCAATGTAAATAATCTGTCTTGTCTTGAGCTGGCATCTTCTTTTTGACTTTATTGATATACAACGTCCATTATCATGAGAAAAATGATCAAGACTGAAAGCCTGATAACTAATATCTGCCTGAACATGTGCTACAAAAGGAATAGTTTGTCATTTGTCCTGCATAAGCAGCGTGTATATCCACTCATTTACAAAACCACTGTGACTCATTCAGTGCCCATATAAATGTTTTCCTTGTGCATAATCCTGGTGGTACTCAGTTAAGTCATGTCACAGGGTGGAGGTGAAATGTGACAAGGGGTCAAATAAACTTGGTCACCCGGAGGAACCCGGACTGACTGTGAGGGGTCAAAGATCTATAGGGCCAGATCAATGTGACACCTGCTCACTGGCCAGAGTCCCAGTGTAGGACCAGACAGCACTGCATTTGAAACAGGGCTCTGTGATGTCAGCACAACTCACACAGAAAATGATGTTAATAACAAATGACTGTTGAGTAAAATGGAGGACTTGAAACTCCATGTGACAAACATTTATGCATCTTTATTTATTTATTTATTTATTTATTCATTAACATTTCTTTATTGGGATGATTAACACCTTCAGATGAGACATTTCGTTTTCGAGGGGGTCCATCTTTATGGATAATAATTTTATTTCTTAACATTAAAACGTGTTTCTATATGGTGCAAATGTAAAAAAAAAATGTGTGTATGTAAACATAACAGCATACAATGAAACAGGTCTAGTTAAGTATTTAGGTGAGTCTTTTTTAAGGTTAAGGAAAAATCTTAGACTGTATATTTCAAATAATACCAAAGACATTTCTACGTTAAAAATCAGGTTTTGACATCAAGGTTTCTAAGGTTTTTTTTTTTCTTTTAAATAAATCTTTCTTTAAAATTTACAATTTTTTGAGGAAAATAAAAAAGGAAATAGACCTTCATGCTGGTAATATGCAGGTACAGCCACAGTGAATTAATGTCACAATGGAGAGGAAAAAAATTTAATTTAACATGGTTTAAGTGAATAAGTAAAAAAATAAATAAAATAATCCAAAACAAAGCAAAGGAAATCTGATGTTTGTGGCTGTTAAGACTTAAAATCAATGTGGGAGTAAGAAGTGGATTAAGGCCTTAACACAGTATTGCCTTTACTGCCTGAAGGAAGCTCTTTCTGCTCCACAAGTCGTTCTCAAACATCCATCTCTACATGCCACTCTCTGTGACTCAGCCGTCAGGTTGTTAATGTTACAGATGTTCAAATAAAGCTGAATGGGATGATGAACAGTGAACTCAGAGGACAAGAGAGGACAAGGCGAGGATGGCATTGTGAAAAGAGCAACCAATGCAATTACTCCTGTCCATTTGCTATTAGACGTGTGTCTCTAGTACAGACTGTACGTCCTTTGTGTCTGTAACTCTTTTGACACCCAGCAGTTACCCTTTTCTCTTGCCAAGGAGTCCAGAGAAGAAACTTTGAAATGACTTTGAACAAAAGGTGAAACAGCAAAAAAGAAAAAAAAAGGCTGCCTGGCATCTTCCCCAAGAGTTAGACAGACCTTGTGACAATGCAGGCGTTTTCATTTACTGAGAATTGGTGGAATATTCTAAGATATATGTAATGTTGATTTTTTTCAAACCCCCATTATCATTTAATTTATGTAATTTAAAGAACAGAATCTTTCTTGCTTTTTTATGAATAATAAAATATAAACATATAGTCCTATTTTGAAACCCATGACAGCTTACACAATAGTTATTGTCTTTCATTCGACCAACTTTGTACTAACATACTGTACAGAAATGTTGAAGACTAATGTAAGATAATGACAGAAGTTTTAATAATTTTATTTTTGCATTTAGAAAATTAAAAAGGCTTTAACAATAAATAAGAAACAACATTAAAAATATATTCAGGTAAACCTTTTAAAGCTCGCATCTGTGTGATCATATCCACCAGGATTAGGATTTTGGCAGGGCTTATTAGAAAATGTTTGAACAAATGAGAAAAAACAAAACAAATGAAACAGCAGGACCTGGAACTTCCATACATACACAAAAAGCATCTCTAGCATTTGACAAAATTTCAAGCAGAAGTTGCAGTAAATTACAAACGTCATCACTTGTGCAGAGCAGGGTATAGAGGAGAAGGTTTTTGGGCTACTTTTAGACAATAATATATTGTTCCTTGTTTCCTAGACAGATGGGGCCAAGTAACTCCTGGGGCTGCTTTTTGTAGCAACAACCGGTCACAGATGTAATTTGTCACCGCTCTCAGCAAACATCACATAGGCAATCGGTTGTTCTTTTCTTACAGCGTTACATACAGTAGTATAGNTGACCAGCCCTCTAGCTGGGCAAGGAAGAAGAATGTTTAACATAAACATATCTATGAAAAAAAACAAAAAAAAAAAAAAACATTTCAAACACCATGACATTCCCACATCGTTTTAAATTCATGGATATATATTACCTCAAAATGTCAAGATCTCACTGGAGTCCAAACCAACTCATCTAAGATACTTGGCATATGGAAGACACTTTGACAGATTAAAACTCGTCAGTGTGCATTATGGATCCCTGAATTTGAAAGCATTAAAGCTCAGAGATTATTTTGTGAATTATTTGAACTTCTATGATTTCAGAATCATATGACATGATTCATTAATCAGCCTCAACGAACGATGAAAAAAAATCTGCCCTTGGTTTCCCAAACAGCCTCTCAAGGTGAAACATCACTGGATATCAAACGCCAAGTTATGGACGACCTCAAGCTGTATAATTTGGCAGAGTAGGTAAATTTCCTATGAGTTTAAGGTCAAACTAACACAGGAGGATATTGAAAATGTACATCTTTTTCAACTTCCTGTTGCATTTAATTACAAGTATAATAACTGAATTTGATGAGTTGGTGGTGGCAATGAAGTGGAAGGCAGTTATTCATCTGCTCATGCTTGCCTTGAAACTTGTTAATATAGCAAAGCTGTCCTTTTGAAGGATGATTCATTCATATTTCCAATGTGCAAACTTATACATTTCCTTTTTGTTTCAAGTTCAACAAAAAAAAAAACTTAAATGAGATATTAAATTTTATCAAGCAAGAGCACTAAAGCCCCTTCTGTCAAATACCCAGCAACAGTAAAGGACTTTATACAGTTGCTATAACAACCCAAGTTGAATGCAGCCCCATTAATTTACAATGACAAACCAGCTCCTCAGTCATAAGTGTTCAGTGACACTGTCAGATTACTAAAACATAATATCTGCACTCAAACCAGAGTTCAAAATATAACCTTGACAACTTTATTTGTGTCCTCTTATAAGAACTCTGCAGAGTTGTGATGAAATTTTTTTCTCTTTCCCTCTCTCTCTCACTCTCTCTCACTCTCTCTCCGATGAACATGCAAAATTAGAGATGCTTTCCATATTGTCACGATGTGTTAGGCAGATCAAATTTCACATTTCTCACAGCAGACTTATCGAAGGGTTAAATAAGCCCATTGACATGAACTCGGTCCCCATTGCATTTAATAACTGAAATGGTTACTTTTGCAAGTCACTTTAAAAGAAAAAGAGTTTTTATTTTAACTTACACACAGATATCTTATGGTGGTTGTCTTTGCTAGGCAACATCTTTACACCTCGGGATTTTAGTTCAGTCATCTTCTTCACTGGAGAGAAAACAGAAAAACGAGAAAAATAAGACAGCAGAATGTAATGTTAACGATGACAAGGCATCAGTCTTGTACTAAAAAAAATGTCCAACATAATGATGAACTGATAACCAAAGAGATTCGGAACACAGATTTACTTTAATAATATTTCTTAAAATTCATCCCTTCAGCCTACAGTGAGGAATTACTAAAAAATAAAATCAAAATTCCTTTTATTCTTGGAGACTGAAGGGGCCTCAGTATGGCATCATTATTCAGTTAACAGAATTAGAAATCAGACAGAACATATCAGGAGCCAAAGCACATATTTCTAAACAACAAAAAGATGAGGTTTAAATAATAGAGTTGATGATAACTGCAGTGAGAATAAAAGATAAGACTTGCTGAAAATAAAAGGCTGATATTTATTCATAAAGTTAAAAAAA
>JAPMNP010716037.1:0-13091 GCA_029874935.1 Atherina boyeri | reverse complement strand
GGGGTGTTACTGCCTTTCTGGGCGAGAGGGAAATCTAATAAAATTGAACTAATGGGGGTGTGGAGTTTTAGGGGACAGAGAGTGGGTTTTGCAGGCAGGCACTCATGGATAATGGTGGTAGAGGTGAGGAGGATGGAACAGGATCCTCTGAGTGTTTGGCAAAGCAGCAGAGCCAAACTCCTGCTTTCAACTGCAGCTGGTGAACCCATGTTGGGTTTAGAGTGTGAGTTAGGGGGCCTAGGCATACATAAATTCTGCCAGGAAAGTTACAGCTATGATATATTATACAATTAGCAATACAGTGCGTTTCAACAATGTGCTGGTCTTGTGTTAACAAAAGCTGACAGAGACAGACAGAAGCTTTAATATTTCTTTCTTTCTTTCTTGTCTTTTTTATGAGAAAAGGAAGATCTTCATTTAAAACCTTGATCTTTTTGCCGTTAAACTATGACTCCACAGACTGGTTAAATCTTTCTAACCAGCTGTAAGGCGCCAGAGGGCCACAGGTCCCCTGATAGCGCAGTGCTCCACTTTTAAGGGGAATAAAAGTGCTCACCCTGACCTCGGTGAATTTGATTTACTCATCCTTAGCCAGGCGTGGTCTCCTCCCTTTGTACCTGCTCTGTGCTCTTGCTTTCTCCTCCCAGGGTTAATAGATATGAAGTCATCTTGCGAGGAGAAACCTGAGTGTGTTCTCAGGATGTGCCCAGAGCACTCAAAGCGACATCACTCACAGCCCGTCGTGTCACAGTGGAGGCGGCCATTAATAAATATCATTAATGGATGATCACCTGGTATCACTGAAACCACATAAATGAGAGAAGCCTAAAAAAAGTGGGAGTGGGGAGGTCAAGGGGCAAAGGTCTGAAAGAAGATAGCTTTCCTCTGGGCAAAAGATTGCTGAATCAGGGATGGTGTTTTAACGGCGAAAAATCAATACTGACACTACTTTTAGTACATTCTCAGAATGCATGAAATGTAGTGTCAAATGCACAAATTTATGCTACTTTTTGATAGAATTATGGGGGGGGGGTGATGACCATTTCTTCATGGTGTCACAGAGACCTCTTTTTCCTTGCTTTGTTTTCAATCTTCCAATGACAGCAGGGCAGACAGTGGTGGGATCAGCAGTATGCCACCCCATCTGTGAGTGCTCTGTGCTGCCACAGGCTAACACCTGCACGGATTTAATGACTGTTTTCTGTGGCAGCCATGTTGGTGCAGGAGAAATGTGTATGTATATGTGTGTGTTATTACAGCAAAATGCACATTGTGGTTAAGTTCTAGTGCTCAGCACAGTCTGGAGAAATACAACCATGTGTTAAAGAGTCATTAGGGAGCTGATGAAGGTGTTTGAGAGTCACAGCCTGCTCATCATCGCTCTGCTAACGTCCCTTAGTTGCGTCACTGTGGTTCTGGATACAAAGACTTAAGTTTTGGCTGAGTGGGGTTTAACTGAGATGTGTCTCAACTCAGGATGGAACAGAAGCAGACACTGGTGCAGAGATAGCCTCAGGAAAAGACTTATAGCACGGTAAGGGTTTTCTCTTTTAACAAAATGTGAACCATGGCTTTTTCCATAAACTCTACTATTAAAGAGTTGAGTTGATATTACACATGCCACTGATCAAATTAGTTAAGTGTATCCTCATTCATATAGTACACGGTTATAAATTACCTTGAAATTAAAACATAGGACAACAATTTTTTTTAAATTAAAACATATTCAAAAGAAAGTTATTCATATAAAGTCAGTTTTATAAAAACGTTTTTTAAAAGTGAATTTAACTAAGAAACTGTCAGACCTTTTATCATCTTTTTTTAAAGTCAAGGCCTCAAATAAACAAGAGGAGTGGCTGCATGTGAGTGTGTTCATACCTTGGAATTGTCTATTCATGCTTGATTTGATGTCCCGCATAAACATTTGCTCCTGCTATTTTGCATTCAGTTAGTTTTATGCACTTTCTTGCTCAAACCATCACCACTAAGAGGTGTGGTGCCACCCCCCTCGGCTTTCTGACCATCTTCTGTGATTTGACACTCTTTGGCCTCTTCAGATGCAGGCTAATTCAATTAATAAACAGAAAGTGCTGCACTGCCAGCTGGAAAGCTCCCGGAGACACTGATAAATGAGCAATCTGTGTCTTGGGCTGATTGTGTGAGGAAGAGACACCGGAATCCATCTAATCTCTCCCCACCTCTGGTCTCTTTCTCTCTTATTGCTCCCTCCTCCTCCTCCCTCTCTGTCCTTCTCCCCTGGCGCCTGCTCGGCAAGGAGCTCCAGTTGCACCAAATGAGCATCTTACCCAAATACAGATATGTTTGCCAGGGCTACGAAAGCAGAGAACAGAGGTAGACAGGCACCCTCTGGCTTCTCTACATTCAGGTGATTGCCTGCTCTTTGAGTGGCAGGAGCCTTTCAAACCCTGATTGGTTTTCTTTTTCACAAGAGGGATGGGCTTCACCTCTCTGCTGCACACTGACAAGCTGATAGCTGAAGGGAAGGTGTTCAGTAAGGGCTGCCAGCCTTAGAATTCATCACAGAGGATGTCCTTGTCAACGCAGGAGACTATATGATTGATCTGTAAGCCTTTTAAATCCATCATCTGTTTTAGATTTTTTTTTAGATGCATATAAGGTTTTTGTCATTTCTGCTGTAAATACCATTTCCAGATAGCTATTTCATGCAAAACCTTATAGATGAAACTTATGCTGTTGAGACTTTTCAGTTAGGTTTATCACCATCAGTGAGTTTCAGTATAACTGTGATGCTGTGGACAGCTGCAGGCCTGAGGACAACCGCTGTGTGTTAGTGTAGACTGTGGTATTTTAACCCTGATGTCTGTGGCCCTTGAGAGTTGAGCTCATGAGGCTGTGGTGAAGCTAGTAACCAAGTGTGACTTTGAGGGAATATATATTTTTTATATATATATATATATATATATATTTCACTGTCACATAGGAGCAAATTTGAAATAACTCTTTGCAGTGTTCAGAACATACAGCTTCAGAAATGTTTTTGTGTCAGAATGTGTGACATCTCTTGGTATGACAAACAGAAACTACACTCAACTGAAACAGGCTTGACAAGGTAATAATTATGCTGTGCCGGTTTCATGTGCCGGTCTCTGTATCTAACTCTCTTCATGGAAAGCGAGGTAAGGACAACTGAACTTCTTGTATATGTTATATAAACACATATTTTAGTAAATACTAAACAACCCAGCTGATGCACTCTTTTAGAATTAATTTTGAAATGATTCATATGAGTGGGCCTCTCCTTACTCAGAGACAGTGTGAGTAAGGAGGGGAGGGCTGATGTTGCGCTCTGGTCATGTCCAAGCATCGTGAGCCGAACCAGCTGGATGCCATTCCCAATGGGAATCATGAATGTGAAGGTTGTTAAAAGATATGGAGCCTTGGACTGAGCGTGGACTTACTGACAGCAGCTGGGAAAAGGGGGAAGGGAACAGGGAGAGAAAAGGGAGCACTGGGAAAGAGAATAAAAAACTTTGTGGAATTCACAACAGTAGCCTTGGAATGAATATCTGCTGCATTTCTTCTGGTAACATTTTTGCTAAAAGTACAAAAGAGCTAACATATATAAGAAATGTTACTTGCAAATACTAGTACTCAGATGAAAGAAAGTTATATAGTCTGTTTAAAAAGCCATTTAGATGTAAATATGTCATGTATTTTTTATTTATGTCTAGGTTTGTGCTCTTTTGGTCACCTTTATGTGGTGCCTGAAAACACAGACTCCAGGAGAGGACAGGTGCATTTGGTAAACATGAGGAAAACAAGCATGCCTTTAGTGACCCTTCCTTTGGTTTTTTTTCACAGACTTCTCAGAGACACCATCACAGTCAGGGCTAAGTAGACCACACAGTTAAAGCAACAAACCCACTGTTTGCAGGGCCAGCAGTCATAGAGCAGTCTGAGGTTCACCAACTAGCTCATCTCACAGACATCCAGTCACACACACACACGCACACACACACACACACACACACACACACACACACACACACTCATATAAGAGAGAAATAGGCTATTACGAATATGAAGAGGAGGGACTGGTTTGATGGCAATCGTGAAAGGTGAAGAGCAAGAATGACATGACTGAAGGAGACACAGAGGACAGCCTAAGTGGTTTTGATTTGTTCTCCTGACATATGGATTTATGCAGCCGTTTGTCTTGTCATCGCCAGTATGTGATCCTGTTCTCAAACTCTTTATCAGCACACTGAAAGAGGCCAACATGTAGAATCATATAAAAAAATACTCATGACAGAATGGAATTAAATGCTGTGTTTTGTGTTTATTTCATCTAAACAGAGGCTGAAGGCTGCACTTTCACACCACCCTGGTGCCATTGCCAACGGCAACATGAACTCCATGGGCCACATGATGGAGATGATGTCGTCGCGGCAGGAACAAGGCGGCCATCATCATATGCATTCACACCCGCACCAGCATCTGCAAGCCCCTCCACATGCCTACCAGCACCACGGACACCACCACCACAGCCAGGGCCACAACCAGGGTGCACACCACCATCCGCAGGGACACAATCCCCATCACAACTCTCACAATCCCCACCTACATCCTGGGCACCCACACCAGACCTCACCGCACCCTCCCATGCACTCTGCTTCCCAGGTAAGTGAAGTGAATTCCCTTGAGAGTTTGAAGCTTGTAGATGGTCCAAAAGCAAAGCCACAGGTTCAATAACACATTAACTATGCTGCACATGAAATTCTCTCACACAGCGAGAGGCCAATGTTTATGTACCATGACTAAAACAAAGCAGTGCTTCAGTAACCCTTTGAGCATTTTTTTAAGTCAACTATTAGTGGTTTAGAGTTGAAACATAGCTGCAATGATGCTTAAAATCCACAGTAAGTCAGTGGACAAACTCATTTTCCTCTGCTGCAGCCATAATGCAAAGTAGTTTCCTGGCATGTTTCTCAAATGCAATTTTTCTTGTGAGGTTGGTCAGCCACAGGTCAGAGTTTGACGCCTGTCATGAAGGGACAGGGTTGGGAAAAGGGTCATAAGATGATGATTATAAAAGATACTCAAGATTGTCTTTTGGAAATTGTGCTTCCTTCTGACCTGCTCCACCAAGAGCCAGTTATTCAGCTTTATTATTGTGCTCCAGGTGAAGAACAAGTTTTATGCTGGTTGTGATGGTTAACAGATAACTTTGGCTATTAGTCCTGGCACATTTTAGCTGTGAATGTATTTGGTTTCATTTTAAGGAACAGAAATGCTCACAACATTATGATGTGAGACTCTGTGTCCTTGCATTGTCTAACCCCCATTGCCGTGCCAATCATTTTGGATGAAGGACAGTCTAACTTGAAGAAATGCATTTCACTGTATGTTCCAGATGTATCATTAAGGCTTTAAAACAACACTTTCTGTATGCACAGCCACCATTAAAGCAGCTTGTATTTTCCATGGTTCTCATAAAAATGGTAATGATCTGAAGACTGAAAACACTTGACTTTGCCAAGTTTATGTCAAGATCTGTCAGTGCATGTACGGTTTTAGAAACGAGTCTTTTGACTGTGTCTGGTGTTATTAGTATGAGTGGAAGTGGGCGTTGGAAAACTGCCTTCTGACACCTCTTTAACAAGGTGGGCAGCCTTGTGAATCAGCTCAGTCACTCACTCACTCATTCACTCCTGACGCACGCAGCCCGGCTCCTAAGGCACGTGGTACAAACAGATGTTGTTTTTGGGGAAGTTGCCAGCCATTAAATAGCTGGAGGAGATAATGTATAGATGCTTGTTTACAGGCAGGAAGCTTTATGGGGCAGTGGAGTGGTGACGGGCTATTTTCCAGGTGTAGGACTGCTTGAATATGTAGTTTGGTGGTGGCAGACAGTCACTGTCTCATCAAACATCCCAGTAATGCTAATTCTATGTGCCACATGTTTCAGATGTCACCCGCAACCCAGCAGATGCAGCCTACGCAGACGTTGCATTCTCCGCCACCCAGCGGTGGGCGGCGCAGGCGAGTAGTGGACGAGGATCCAGACGAACGGCGGCGAAAGTTTCTGGAGCGGAACAGAGCGGCTGCAACAAGATGCAGACAGAAGAGAAAAGTGTGGGTGATGTCCTTAGAGAAGAAAGCAGAGGAGCTCACTCAAACCAACATGCAGCTTCAGGTACAAAAAAAACCCAGGACCTGTCAATCTGTCTGCAGTAAGCACTGACTCACACCTGTCAGCATTTGAGTTTGACTTCAAAAACAAGGCTGATGTCACACATGTTACATGTTATTGTGACCACTGTAGTTCATATGTAAATGTGTTAGCATTCTCCAATTTACCATTCAAATCTCCTCATAATATACAAACAATAGTTATTAGAAAATAGTAAAAAAAAGTGTGGATGACCCCAACTTCTTAAAATAGTCATGTTTTTTTTATTCCAGAATGAAGTGACCATGTTAAAGAATGAGGTGACCCAACTCAAGCAGCTTCTGCTCACACACAAGGATTGCCCCATCACCACTATGCAGAAAGAGTCCCAAGGTTACCTCAGTGAGTAGCTCAAACATAAACTCAGACGCACACACACACAGACACACTTGGGAATTAGACCAGAAACCCACCATCACTGCTGCGCTTTAGCCCTGCAGACGTAAGTCTGATGGACACATCGTGACTGCCAAGACTTTTCGCTCTAATGTGCTGGTATCCAGCTCCCACGCTCGCCACAAGACTCTTCCTTTCACATCTGGGTGTTGCACACTCTGGTAGCCAGCCTGGACTGGGAGTTGGTCGTCTGCATCTCCTGAGAGACTCATTTTTCCATCTGACCAGCACCTCTGTGCACAGAGGCGACTCAGACTCAACGTGAGAAAGGCATCACAGTCTGCACTCTGGCAAACGGTTGCCCACGATCTCAGAGACTTCTTGGACGGTGCACCGGCTCAGCTTTGCATGACATCAGAGCCCCTCCCTTTGATATGGATTCGAGTGACATTTCCATGTAATTAGGATAAGGCACCTCCCTGTGTGGCTTTAGTGCAGGAAAATAAGGCTCACATCCCCGGTGGCTGAATGGTTCTTTTATGCAGGAGAAAGCCAACTCCCAGACTGGGCTGGAATGACTTTCATCGATGAGTCTAGCCGGTGTACAGATGTCACCTTCAATGTGTCCAGCATTCATCATGCATGTTTATGGAGTTGAGTGATTCACTTTTCCATATTTGTATTATCCATTTATTTTTGTCTCTGGAATGGCACAGGTGAATTTAGTGTTAAATATTTTTTTTTCTAATAAAACACTTTTTTCTATATTGGTGTGTGGTTTGTGATTATTTTGATAATCCACTAGCATGTTTTACATTCTTTGTGTAGTGCTTTAAAATCACAGGATTTGCACTCTACACACGTCCCGTTCGTCCTCCATGATTATTCTACTGTCTCCTCAGGTCCAGAGAGCAGTCCAGCAGGCAGCCCAGCCCCAGCATGCTCCCAGCAGCAGGTCATCCAGCACAACACCATCACCACCTCCACCACGACTGTAGGGGGCAGCAGTGTCCACGGGCAGACCAACCACCGCACAGACATTAACCCTATCCACTAGGGAAAAGAGCCGCAGCTACAAACCCCCACCCGCCATCACCCCTGCTTCCTGAGGGTTACCAGCTGCACAGGCTGCCCCTCTCCATCAAGAAAAAAACCTCAAAGGCCTGTGAGGCTGTTCTTTTTACAGTAGCTACAGTATATTTTCATAGAGCATCCCTATTAAGGCATAAATGTTCTAATTCTTTCAGCTTTTTTTCATGCTTGGCTAAAAGAGAAATTTGCTTAACTCATGCACCATTTCTGTTATTTCCTCTGCTCTGTAATGGTACAAAACTGACCACAGTGCTCATGGAACCAGAGGAAAGAGACTTAAGGATCAGACTGTCATCTCTATAAACACGTCTTACATCTCTATATGCCTAATGGACTGAAAAATGAGTTAAATCATAATCCATGTGTCACATGTGGATAGTGTGCTCAGCATTAGCAACATGTGTTACACATAGAAACCAAGTCAAACTTTTTAATTGACTTTGAAAAGACAAGAATATGCAAGTAGATGTAATGCTTCTCTTCTCTCCTTGGAACATGTATGACTGTTAACATTCTCCAATTATTCTTGAATAGCTTTATGATACACAGCATGACAGTGATAACGCCACATGAACAAACAGAAGCAATACATCACAGTATTGATCATTTTCTCTACTGTTTACCCACATTTTGATCAAACTGGCCAAGGACATGCGTTGCTGTTTCAGCTTTTCAGAACTGTACACTGTGATACTGGCGAGGCAGCTCAGGGGTTGAGACCAACTCCTCCGCTCTGCAGGACCAATTGAAGCTTTAATCATTGAGGTCTCCCTTTCTGTGCGTGTTGTGCATTTGGGTCCATATTTTGGATTGAATTTCCAAATGAAAATAACTTTTGACTGTGTGTGTTGATATTATTTTGCATGTGAATACTGTAATTTTTTACCGTTTTCTTTTTCTTTTCTTTTTTTTTACTTTCTGTCCTTGCAGAACAAAGTTCAGCATCAGAGCTAAGACAGAAAAGAAAGAAGTGTGTGAGAAAGTAGCAAAATATGTAACTTTCTTTTTGGTTTCCTTTGGGGAACTGGCATCTTAGAAGTGATCAATCCTCTGCATGCTTTCTAAGATGTCACAATGTGCCTGAACCTTTTTTAGCTTACTTTAACAACAATAACTATCTTTTTTTTTGTCCCCAGACAATATCTATTGTTAATTTTCTTATTTGTCACTTAAAAGGACAAAACTATTGTTTTGTCCAGGGTAGATATATGCCTGACCGTTTCTGTCACCCTGCCAGCCTTGAAACTTATTACCTTCTCGTGTTGACCACAGATCCTCCTTCTCTTTTCTTCCCTATGACCAGGAATGTCAGATCATGAGCATGAAGACCATAATGCACTGTGTTTTACAGTAGGATGAGTGAAATACATTCCACTGACAGGTGGAGTGATCGCAGAGCTGTCTATGCACTTTGTCCTCTGTCATACCAGAGGTTGGAATAGCCATATTAAGGTCAGAGTAATTCTCAGTGATCCCCGTCTTTACACACCAGCGAGAAACTTAACTGTGTTTGGCTTTATGGAGAGACTGTACCTGGTTTGCTTCACATGAGAACAAAGCACTCTGCTCTTTTCCTTTTTGTCAAAGATTAGGGAACTTAATGTTTCTATTTTCATTTAGGACAGAATTTCAAGCTCCTGTGAGGAATCTGCTCTTTTTCTTTAGTTTTATTTGTTCTTGTTAAAGATGACATTCTCTTCAATCTTACTTTTTTTGTGGGGGAGAAGGGTGAATTTGTGTTTTTTTATGTACTTTCTTAATATTGAAGCCTGCCTTTGCAGTTCAGTATGTGTGATGAGTCAGAGAAATTCTCATGAAAAGGGCTTTGTTGTACCAATTCTCTGAACTAAAGCTTTGCCTTATTTTTAGATTTCAAAACCATTTTTTTTATGAATATATCACAGATAATCTTTTGCATGTAACAACATTCTGATGACCTCATAATTCTTTCAACTGGAATAATTAGGGGGACCTAAAAGTTATATATGACTTTTTTTCTCTCTCTCTTTTTATTTTTTATTTTTTTTACAGTAGATCCAGGTTTAGGAAAAAGCAAAAACAAACAAACAAAAAACCTTTCTTACTGTGTTGGCAAACAAAAAAGGTCAGATGGAAGTGCAGCGTATGTGTGTGTCTGAGGACTTGTGTGTGTGTGTGAGAGGTGGACAGAAGTTCCTATATATTAATGTTGTTATTGTATTATTTTAAATCTAAAAGTATAAATATTGTACATAATATCATTAATTTCTATAATCTTGTACATGTAATGCAACCACCTTTCTTTTTGAAAGGAGTATAAATGTGTGGTATGTTTGTAAATAATGTTTTCATAGCACTTGTTGCCTTTTGTCGTCTGCCGAAGCTCATTCCAGCGCTTAGATACATTGTTTATATGTAATGAACTGATGAATTCATTCTTGCCTGCATAACTTTGTACATTTCTTTTGTGTGTGTCTGTAATTACATTGCCTTCATTTTATTTTGCATTTGTACAGACGTTAAAGTATCTTTGCAGTTACATTATGGTATGAAAATAAAGCACTTGTTCTTTAACATACAACTTAGTTTTGATTTGACGTCACTTTTCTTTAAATTTACTTTTGTCATTTCCTGTGCAGATCATTTCATTTAAGTATAATTTTGTGTTCAGCATTTACTGATGTCTGCCCTTGAAAAATAACTGCTCATGAAATAGTCAGATGCTTTAAAGGTTTAGAGTACTCATTAATTATTGAAGTGTCTAGACAGCTTGATAGATGCCTGATGAAATAACATGGCAGTTAACTTCAGTACACACACACACACACACGCACATCTTTGATCACTGCAGACAGACACATAGTGCCACTTCCAACTATGAAAATGTGCTCAAGCCTTTGAATTTTTTCCTTGCACAAATATGAGTGCCCATTAAGAGTTTTCATTGAAATAATTTTTTTTTAAATTAATAAAGAAACAAATCATCAAAAACAGCTTTTGATACAGAATTATGTGGTGTCATAAGGAGCTAAAGAAAGCTGGGAGGCTGTCAAGAAAAAGGTTATTGATGTCTAGGTCTTTGAAAAGGTTTTAATCTCAAATTGTATATATTTGAGATGACCCATCAAACACTGCCAAAAATTTGAGGTAGAAACAAGTTTTCACAAACCGTAAAAATGTCATCACATGTTCAGCATACCTTTTGTTAGTGCATATGTACACAATCAGATGACTGAAGATGTGCAGCCAGGAATGAGCCTTTGCAGTAAAAGAAAAAAAAAATACCATTCGAGCAAAACTTCAGTTTACCAATATATATATAAAGACATAGATAAGCATTTTTGGAATAATATGGACTAGATAGAAATCACGGGGCAAATGTTTGGCTACAGCAGCATGATGCAAGTATGTTTCAGACCAAAGGAAATTTCTCAGGAGATCCTCAAACCAGCTATGAAGCATGGGTGTTGAAATTTCAGTTTGGGGTTGCTCAGCGGCCACATAGAAGCTAGCTTGGAGTCATGGGCTTATTTATCATTTCTGCAACATATAAAACAGTGCTTGACGATAATTTAAGCTCATCAATTTAGTTCAGCAATCTATTTTTCACGAGAATGACTCAGTAAAATAGCAAATCTACCAAGAAATCAGTAAAAAAAAAGAAAAGACATGGAGGATTATCAATGTCTAATGAATGGCCAGATTTTAGTCTCATTGAAAATTCATAGGTGGATTTGAAATAGGAGGTACATATAAAACGATTTTTCAATCGCATATTGAAAGAAAAACAAATCTCAATTTGATTCTTAAGCTTGTCAACGAACAGTAAAATATATTAGGAGAGCAGTGACACCCAGTGTACATTTTGTTGATTAACCAAGCTTCCACAGTAAGTATACTTTCACAGTCAGCAGCATCTGTCACATAAACTGTCAGACTGCAAACTTATAATCAATTCAAAATAACGTGAAGTAGAAAAGTAACTTTATTTCAAGTCATTTCAACACAAACAAAACATCATTTTCAAGGTCTGGATTTAAACTGAATTCAAATGGATTCTGTTGTGGTGCATTGTAGAACAGATTTAAGTACAAAATCAAATGTTTCCTCTGCTAAAATGTTAAAAATGCAAAACATACAAGTCGGTGTTGGTTTACATTGGTTTTTACAATCAACAATCTTTCAAATTAGCATGTTCAACAAGGCCTGCATGCTTCAATCAGCTGTATTTCAGCACCAGTCCCTTTCATTTCCAGCCCTGCGTCGACAAAAATCTATCAATCATATCAAAAGATCTTGCTGGCTGGTCGTAAGGCAGAATGTGTCCTCCCCCTCGTATTATGACCTGTTTGGCAGGAAGACAGAAACATTTAAAAACGCTAATCTCCGACACAAAGTATATTATATAAACTATCATAAATATCTGCTGACCTGGTAAAACTCTCCAACTTGTCTGACGTAACCTGCCACTTCTGTGTCAGTGGGCTGAACCTTCCAGTGGAAGCGTGGGGCTGTTTTGTACTCTGCAGCCCCGGTCCAGTTAACAGTTGGCAGGAACCTCTCAGTCAAGGGAGCTGCTACAATCACATCCAGCTGACCACTGTAGATCAAGACCTGGACATACAATATATTTGCATAAACAAACTGTCATGATGGCACTTAAGTTATATAAAAAAATATTCCCAAGAGTAAAATAACCATACTATATACTATATCAATGCAAATAAGCATTGTCACCGTGTATTGAAAATGTGCACTTCTCACCCTGTAGTTGTCCATCAGCACCCCCAACCATGGTTTAATGCTCTTCATGACATCCTGCAGGAGGTGCTTCTCCACCTGTGAGCCATCATGGAACGTCAGGTTGCCGACATGGATGGCACGTCGTACTGCAGGCAGGGTCACAAATTGGGAGAAGTATTCTTGGTCTTCAGGCTCCTGTGTACACACATTAAAAGCAGCTGCTTGTCCAGACTGTTGTATAAAGACATTGGAGGATTATATACACCAAAGGGGAGCAGCTCCGAGTACCTGACATGTCATGTAGTTGTAGTAGTTGGTGCAGCCGGTAGCATTTTGAAAGAAGGAGGGATATGGGTTCACATCTCCATTCAACAAACTGTCAAAAACCTGAAGTCAGAAGAGGGATCAACATTGAATATCACTTCTGCTTTTGCATAATAATACTTGAGAAATTACCTTCAACATGTTTTACCTCAAAAGCTTCCACCCATTTCTGCTGCTGGATGAGTTCAACTCCGAGGTCCGTCTGCTTTTCCACATACTGTTTTTGGAGTTCATCTATCATTCCTGTTTGATACAGGAACTCACCATAACCACCCAGCATCTGATGTGGAAGATGAGGGAAATCAGTGTATATACACATTCTATTTCTTTTTTTTTTATTTAGTTTTTATTAACTTTTTCATACAAATAAGCAAAGTATGATACACCGGATATGTACATGTGA